>JAOUQV010320589.1:0-10697 GCA_028565295.1 Aspidoras spilotus
CATGAAAAACTTTATTTATTTTCATAATTCCATTTAAAAGGTGAAACTTGTATACTATACAAATTTGTTACACACAGACTGATATACTTCAAGTGTTTATTGCTTTTGATTTAATGATTATAACTGACAACTAATAAAAAACCTGAATTCAGTATCACAGAAAATTAGTATATTACTTTAGACCAGTACAAAAAATAATTTTTAGAAATTCTGGTTCTGCATTGTTGGGTCTGATGTATCACATCTTCTTCACAGTACCCCATAGCAAGGTTGCTCCGATAGTGGCCTTTAGCTGTTATGCATTGTGTTAGGGTCAGGTGAGTTTGCTGGACAATTAAGAATAGGAATACCATGGTTCTTAAACTAGGTACTTGTAGCTTTGACACTGTGTGCTGGTGCCAAATACTGTTGGAAAAGAAAATCAGCATCTTCCAAAATTTGGGTTAGTTAAAAGTTAAAAGATTTGAAATCCATGTCTGAAAGTCAACAGAAGTTGAAACCCATGTCTTGCATACATCTGGTGGTTTGGTGGTTCTTGAAGCACTGACTCCAGCTGCACACAGTGCCAACGCTACAAGTACCTGGTTTAAGGGCCATGGTATCAGTGTTCTTAATTGTCCAGAAAACTCACCTGACCTTAACACAATGCATAACAGCTAAAGGCCACTATCGGAGCAACCTTGATCTCTCATAACACCTGAGCAGTGCCACAGAGTGATCGACTTCATGCCACACTGCATTGCTGCAGTAATTTGGGCCCAAACTAAGTATTAAATGCTGTACATGCTGATACATTTCATGTTCATACTTTTCAGTTGGCCAGACTTTCTAAAAATATTTTTTGTATTGGTCTAAAGTAATATTCTATTTTTATTAGTTGTCAGTGGAATTATGGAAATAAATCAACTTTTTTATGATATTCAAATTTTTTAACCAGCGCCTCTTTATAGGGTCTATGCATTATGTCTATGCAGTATATATATTTGTATAGTGTGTGTGTGAACGCTGTGACAGTTCAATGTACCCAGCGATCGCCTGCATTGCATCAGCACTGGAATAATTCTGGTTTTAATTGACTGAGTGTATCAGAGTACACACACACTCAACTACATATTCAACACACATACACACTAATTCACAAACATTCGGGTTGAAGCAGATCATAAAATAATAGTAACCTTAAGTCAGAAATGAAGAGAGAAATAGAAAGATATGAGAGAGCACACACACCTGTGTGTAAACTGTCCCGCTGCATATATCCGACCTGTTAGGATTGCATTAAGGTAAAAAAAAATAGTTGGGGTTTATTCGGCTGGAGTCGCTCTGTCTCTGGTGTCTCTAAATTAATAAATAAATAATTATTTCAATTCAATTAAGAAATACATTGACAAACATAAATCAATAAATAAATCAATCAATAAATTAAAAAAGAAATAAAATTAAATAAATATATTTTATTATTAATGATTAATTTTTATTTCATTTATTACTAAAGATCAAAACAATAGATAGATAGATAGATTATTTTCTTCTTACTATCTATTTATCTCAACTGCACACAGAATTTTACTGAGTGGTTCCCACAGTGGTACCCACCGTGCCACAATGCTGCCTATTTTTTAATTAATATAAAAAAATATTTTTAAATATATTTTTCTATAAGGGAAAAAAACCTAAAGCCTTATGTGTGTATCTTACCAAATATAAATATTTTGTATTTTGATTGCTGTACATTACGTACACTCGCACCCAAACCACCTCACATGCGTTAAATGAGGTATTAATTAATAAATTATGTTAATTAATGAATTCTTTCTCCAACCTGCATGTTCCAGTTAGTTTGATAAAGTATTCCACTACAAAGCATACACATTTATCAGCCCAATTATTGAACCGTGGTGTTTGTTAATTTATTAATAATGAAATCAAGCTGTAATTAAACATAAACATTTTTAAACTATAATTTTACATCTATAAAAAATGATAACGTATTGTTCTTGAAATTGTTTTAGACCCTTTAATCGTGTTGACATTGTTGCGTGTTATTTTATAATTTGAGCACACTTCAGGCATGACTTTACACATTTTTTTACAATTTGTACTATGGCACATGTAATGTTACATACTGAACAGTGACGTTTCACACAATACATTATGAAACATAATTGTTCTGTCAATACTGTTTGTACTGCTGGCGATGCTGCATTGTGATTGTGAGATGCCCTTGAGTTTGTGTTACATACAACTTATTTTGTATGTTGAAACTATTATTATTATTATTACTATTATTATTATTATCATTACCATGAAGTTCCTAATATGACATTTTATGTTAATTTTGTACTGAGTGGATTTTAACATGTGACATCTTTTTGTTTTGAATCACATTCTATTGGTTAATATTAGTGATACATTGATTAATTTGTCTCAAACCTCTAAAAACACACATACATTCATTCATATATTTTCGTCAGCTTAATCCACACAGGGTCGCGGGCCAGCAAGTTCTCATCCGGCAACTCTGGGTCCAAGGCAGGAAAGGGCACCACTTCATCATACACATCACACACATCAAACACTAAGGTCTACTTTAGAGACACCAATTAACCTAACATGCATGTCTTTGGAATGCGTTAGGAAACCCGCACGAACGTGAGGAGAAATTTTGGACTACACACAGAAATTTCCCAGGTCACTCCACTCTGGATCAAACCTGGGTCCTTTTTGATGTAGGAGGGCAGCACTACACTACACCGCTGCCACAGATGTAACTGTAAAAATGTAAGGACTGAGTGAAATCCCACTCAAGGGTTTCACATTCTGAGTGTGTGTTTGCACTGGAAAACACACAGGCAAAAGGATTTCCAAAAAAGAATGTAGAGAACATTAGGATGTGACATCAATAAAAAAAGTGATGTCTGACCGGAATGTCATCACTTTCCAAATATGTCTTAAATTTAAAGGTTAAAACCTGAACTGGTCTTTAGTAAGATAGTAGTTTAAACACACACGCACAGTGTGGTAAGCATTAGCACCTCTGTGTTAGATGTTGAGAGTATAGTGTCATATAAAGTTGATTGGTTCAGTTTTCTTGTCCTCATTAAAACGTGTGTGTGTGTGTGTTGTTGAAACCTGAGTGCTATAAGCAAGGTCTTCAGGTTTGATCCAATTAAAAGCGTCATCATCTCTAATCTTTAAAGCGTGATTATTCTTTATTTAGAGAAACTGTGCTAATTGGCGACATTTTTATGTCATGCATGAGTTGTGTTCAGAGATTAACTCCGACGGGGGATCACAACTGCTGACGAAAATAGAAAAAATGGCATTCTAAAAAAGGCCATACTTAAACCTTTGTTTAATCAGGCACTTAAAATGTTATTTAAATTGGAAAATATATTTTAAAAAAAAACCAAAAGCATGAAAAGCTCTCTGATTGTGTCAGCAGAGAAATAATATCACAACATATTAACACTTACACACACACAAACATAGGGTTGCCAGGTGTCCCAATTTTTTATAGTGTGTCGACGGAAATGTACTCTATCTAAAATAATGTCATGGTTTTTTAACAAGCCCCCCCCCTCGCTCTCGCATAGGAAGCGAACACACCATCCCCTTGTTCTTGCATAGGAAAAGAACACTTTTAGCACCCCCCTTCCCACCACTCTCGCATATTAAGCGAACACCGTTAGCGCACCCCCCAGCATATTAACCCCTTAACAACCCGAGGTAAATTTAGTTCTTAGCACCTGAGCTAAACATGCTTCCTACCAGCTGAGATTAACTCATGTCTTGGCCCCTGAGGTAAATTTGCTTCTCAGTATGTGGAGTATACTATCTTCTTATCATCTGAAATAGAACTGCTTCTTATCACCTAAGCTAAACTCAATTTGTAGTGACTATAAGCTAATCTCACTTTCTAACAGCTAAGATAAACTCAGGTTTTTTTAGCCCCTGGGGTACTTGATACCCAGAAGGTGAGGTAAACCTACTTCTTATCACCTGAGGCAAACTCGCTTTTTAACACCTGTGGTAAAAACTTTCTAGCACCAAAGGTAAACTTGCTTCATTGCACCTGATATGAACTATTTTTTAGGTGCCTCAGGTAAGCCCTCTTCTTATTATATGAGGTAAACCAACTTCTAAGCACCTAAAGTATCCTTGCTTCCCAGCAGCTGAGGTAAACTCACTTTTTAACACCTGTGGTAAAGCTGCTTTTTTTAGCACCTTAGCTAAGTTATAGCATATATTATGAAGCATAAATTATAGCAGCTCAGAAAGACCTGTTCTTGGCACAAAAAGACCTTGTTTCATAGTATGTTAGGTAAACATGCTTCATAATATCTGAGGTAAACCCATTTCTTAGCACAAAATTGCTTACTAGCAGCTGAAGTAAACTTGGGTCTTATCCCCGAAGTTGAATCACTTTTCACAACCTGAGGTAAATTATCTTTTTAGCATGTATGGTTAAATAATTTTGTAGTACCTGACATAAAATTATTTTTAGTACCTCAGCACCTCATGTTCTTAACACATAAGCTACACAAGCCTTTCCTGAAGAAAACTAGATTCCTAACATTAAATAAAAAAAAAAACAAATTTGCTCCAAATATTTCCGCACTTGCTGTCAGAATCGATTTACATTATTGTTGAAATGAAAATATGCCAAACTGAGGCTTTAAAAAACAAACACTAAAGCTATAAAATATAAAGAAAAATAAAGAAATACCAACAATCTCCCTCCTCCCTCCCCGAGGCAATTTGATGTTGTTGTTTTTCTTTTATCAACACAACATGACAATATGATCAGAGCTCTTAAGTCTGGCATTAAAGGATTTTATTGTGAATTATTGAAAAGCTGAGTGGAGACAGATGGCCTACAGCATTTCTGGAGATCAGATAAATATCCTCAGCATCAAACCAACAGGCCATCGGATTTCACTCCTCATTTAGGTTGTTTGAACAAGTTTCTATTTATCATGCGTGTTCAATTGCTGTAATCTCATATTCAATTTCCTTGTCCTCCTTTGTTGCATCTCGCTCTCCTATAATGCTGCATTTTTAATTCACCCTTTTATTGCCTGATATCTGGGGGCTCTTCAAACTGCAGAATAATATCTCCGTATATGACGCAATTACTCTGAGTTATCACATGCTTATAAACCTGTGTTTTAGAACAAAACGCTCAGTGTCTCAGGAAAATCATAAATTGCCTCTTGCTGCGGTTGGCAGTTAAGGATATCTGTAATTACACTCATTTTTTTCTCATTTACTACTTTTTTACTCTTGTTGTTTCTCTGTTTGTTCTGTCGAAATCCTTACAGCTTTTTGTTTGTTGTTATTTTACCATAACTAAATTCTTAGGACACACGTCCTTTCAGCACGTGTGTAGCACCTGACCTAAACTAACTTCTTAGCACCTAAGAAAAAGTAGCCTATCAGCATCTGAGGTAAATTATCTGCTTAACCTCTGTAACCTTTTAGTACTTGATGAAAACTAGCATCTTACGACCTATGGTAAACCTACTTCTTAGAATGTGAAATAACATGGTAGAAAAAATTATTTGAATTCTACACGATAGCGAGATAATTTTAAAAAGTTTTTGTTTTGTATTTATAAAAACACATTATAGAAATGAAAGTGTTTAGATCTTCCTTCTTTGTTTTTTGCACTTGAGTTAACTTTTACTCATTGATGGACAATCATAAAATCAGCGATTATTGATGCTCATCTACATATTTTTCTTCCAAACTGTATCTGTCTCTCTATCTCTTTGTCTATTTCAGTCTGCCTATTTTATCTTACCTTTCAACTGATCTCATCACATCGCTCCTCCTTAACATGTCAATATTTAAAACGCTATCTGTCTCTCAGAAGATCATAGAGAGGCGAGGAGATAAATGTCATAGCCTGCTGCTATTTATTCTCCTCAAATAGCACATAGCTGTCTCTCCACCGAGAGGGTCTTTCTGGAGAGTTGCACTCCTCCACACTCCTCCATCCATCCACTTTGTTCGCATTTCATCCCTCTGTTGCATCTCAGTGACACTGTGGCATAAATAACAATATAAAAAATACAGCTATTTCGTGTTCTTTTTTCTACACTGACAAAAAGTGTACCTAAAAACACCCAGTTGTAGTTATGGCGGCAGTCATTCTTTCTTTGTCTTTCTTTGTCTCTATTTATCTTTCTCTATCTCTTGCTCTTTGGGGTTACAAAATGTTTATTTATATATATATAGAGATACTGTATATAGAGAGAATAAGATCTTTGTGGCACTGCTTCTTATAACACATGAGTCCAGATGTTATCTCATCATCTCTTCCCTTCTTTTTTCCTTCTTTTTCCTCATCTCTCATTCATTAGTGGTTAGAATCGGAGGGGCATCTGCCATTGTTAGGGAAGTGTGTGTGTTGTGGGGGGGTGGTGGTAATGTAGGGAGATCAAAATACCCTATCAGCAGGAGAGACCTTCATTCGCCTTCTTTATGCTTTCGTACTTTTCTTTCTCGCTCTTTCCATTTTTTATGATTGATGTCGCCTCAACATGGTGCACACACTCTCACGCACACACACAAACACACACACTCTTTCTCTCACTCACTCACAACCTGTCATCCACAGGCACTTCACAAAAGAGGTATTTTCAATTCAGTATGGGTCATTGATCAGAAGACACCATGTTATATTGACACACACACACAAATACACACAAACACACAGGCTGAGCTCTCCTGATTGTGTTTCAGCCTCCTGACAATTGTATACTACTTTGTAGTTTCACATTTATGCTTTAACTTTTACTCTATTTTTCTGTGCTCTCTTTCTCCTCTTAGCTTCTCTTTCTCTTTGTCTCTCTTTTAGTCTCTCACCCTCGCTCTGTAATTCTCTTTATTATTTTTATTTTGTGGCCAGCTTTTCCTGTTTTGTACTCATATCCCCATTTTGCTTATGAAATACCATAATGCACTGCAGCACTTTAGCCTCTAATTGATGTTTGAATTGCAATTTAGAAATTCAGAAGTCTATGAGAGCATAATTTCCTGTTCATTTCTAAATAAAAGTGACTTTATCCAATAGTATTCAGCTGTGAGCTCAGGTGTGTGTAAGAGGGCAGAGAGCTTTAAACTCTAAGCATGTTGCTTTACCACTGTGATGCTAAAAAGATTTGGTTACAAGTGTTTTAGAGGAAACAAATTTTAGCTCTAAACCTCCCTGTTCGGTACTTGTTATGTGATTCATGCGATTGATGAGATTTGGCAGGTGGGCAGAAATGAACCAAAATAAAATTTTTAAATGGAATTAAAGGTTTTATACGTTAATACCAGGTTGTCCTACCTTTTTAGGTATTTATAGCACACAGACTACACAAACTGCATCTATTGTCTCCTGGGTACTGTTCCATTTCAAAGTATGCATATAGTAAAAATACAGTCCAATTTCCCGGATGTGTTCTTGCTGCACCCATTTTATCAAGTATGCATCTCTGGTAAATTTTGTGGACTCCTGGGGCTGTCGCAGGCTTGTGGTTAAGGACCCGGCCTTGCGGCTGGAAAGTGCCCACCTACCCCCGATTGCTCCCTGAGCATCGTGGAGACTGTCTAACCACTCTGGGCATGTGTGCTCACTTCACATGTGTGTGTATATATGTGTGTATTTCACTGAACAGATATGTTAAATGCATAGGACCAAATAGATCACTTTCACTTTAATGGTTATATATCCCAGAATACATATCGCGCCAAGCTATTGTTGACCATCATGTCATCAAGATCAAACTTACAAGTATGTACTACAAAGTATGCAAGTATGAATGTTGCATAATTTCAATTGATTAGTTTTTTTATGATTTGAATTGATTTGTTTTTTTTTTTAAGAAAAAGTCTATGCGTATATGTTTGTAATTTGAATAACCTCTATGTGTATATATGTTTGTCATTTAAAAGAGTTATTAGCTCTTACCATAGAAGTTATTCATTCATTCACACATTCACACACCAAGGGCCACCAGTTAACCTAGCATGCATTTTTTTGCAATGCTGGAGGAAACCGGAGTACTGTAGAAAACCTGCGCGAGCATGCAAACTCCACACATTTCCAGTGTCTGCCCACCTGGGGATCGAGCATTCTTGCTGTGAAGCAACAGTACTACCACTGTGCCACCATGACGCAGCTGTAAAAAAAACAAAATGTTAATTTACTGACCAGACAGAATCATGCGTTTCTTGTACATTTCCATACATTAAGCATAAAACGGTACACTTCCTTAAAATAAGTTTTATTTAACGTGATAGGGACATATATCCATATTGCCTTTGACTATTTTTAGTGGTTCATTTTAAATCGTTTTGCTTGTCAGTACAACTTTTATACAAATAGATTTAAAATTCTTACCTCCGTAATGTACAGGTTGATTTCAGTGTGACTTTAATCTTCAGAAGAATTTTTTTAAGCCAATATTTTTGTGTGTGTATGTAAAGCTTTTAAAGAGACACTACACACACACAGTCAGTTGATTCTCAGTATTTGTAACTTTTTTATATGAAACCTAAGTGTCTATTTCATTCAAAATGTCTGATTTGTCTCCAGATGCTAATGCTGTATTCAAGGCTAATAGCTTCCTGTTTAGCATAACGTCATGCTTATGTATTTGCAAGTAAAAGTAAAAGTTCTTTCACATTTATTCTGTAACATTTTAATCTACCTTGCTGGAAGATTCTGTAGGGGCATGGCTTTATTTGTAAAGGTGGAGCTTGTACAACATTAAAATTATTCAAAAAGCATATGCAGTATATTAAAGCATATGATACTGCATATTGTGCTGTCAAACATTTATTTGTTCATTCTATATCTTTCGCTTAGTCGAGGGCCATGCAAGTGCAAACCCGGCAACTGTAGGTACAAAGGGCGCACATGTACACATAGTAAGGGCCACTTTAGAGAAGCCAACCATATCCGCCGCAGGAAACCCATGCAAATACACGGAAAACGTGAAACTTCCCAAAAATTTAATGCGGACTGGTCCTTCTTACTCTGAGGTAGCAACACTGTCTGCTGTCCCACCATGCCACCCGCTGTCAAACATTTTTTAGAAAGTTTTGAACAAAATTAGAAGTTTATTTAGAGTGCATTCACAGGCATTTAACGTCCACTTTATTAGGTACACCTGTTCAATTGCTTGTTAACACAAATATTGTAATCAGTATAATCTGATAAGATGACTTGCTGAAATGTAAACTGAGTATCAGAATAGTAAAGGAAGAATACTGTCACCGTCATTCAGGAGCTAAAAGCAAGCGTTTTAATTCCAGTCAGTTCAGTTTTATTTTTAAAGTTACTTTTTATCCATCCTGACGGCGACAGTGGCAAGGAATAACTCTCTGAGATTATAAGAGGAAGAAACTTTTGGAGGAAGCAGACTCATTTGTGTCATAACAGATTAAACAATATGTAAAAAAGATTTTGTACATTTGTGTGTAGTGGTTAGAGTATGCAAATTCATATGACGTTCCCAGCAGTATGGGTAATTCCCACAGGAAGTTGACAATCAGGATGGATAAGAAAGGTGTAGAAGATGAAATAGAGCTCTTTTTTTCTTTATCTTTAAAACAGTTCTGAAATAAATCTTGTCTTTAGTTTCTTCCTTTATTTTTTACATCTTTTGTACACTGACAGAAATTGATTGGATGACGTGGAAATCTTTTATAGCACTGCGTCCTATTGAGCTTTTGTACTTGAGTGTCACATTCTTTACAAACACAAGAACTTTTTTTTTTGGTTAATCGATAAGAAGCAGAGCTCGTATACAAAACGTATCAAAGGATTGTTAACATTCAATCTAGCAAGCAGATCGAGCTCCTTAATTAGTGTCTCATTTAAGCCAAAAGTCAATCAAATCTATATGGGGCATGTTTTATTCTCTACAGGTTTAGTTAGCTGTCTAGCTAATATGAGGATCTTTTAAGTGCGGAATCTGGGGAATTACCCAGAGCAGTGTGCTCTCCCCATTGAGGCTTGCTCAACGGCACTTCAGCCATAGAGTGGGGATCAAACCGGCAATCTTTGGGTCCCCAGCCTTTTGCCCTCTCTATTAGGCCATGGCTGCCCAAAGTAAAAAATAATTGCCAAAAAGTTCTGCAGAGGCTAATGTTCAGCTAGCTATGCTATCCAGCTGGCTAATATGTGCTAATGTGTGAGGATTTCTTTGTTTTGGATAAAATTATTTATATGATAATTTTATAGATCCACAAACTATAGCACTACCACTAGCTAGTTAAATTACAGAATTTACTTACTAATATGAGCTAACTACTTACTAATATGAGCTAAACTGACAGAAAAATTACTAAGCTTTTACCGTTTAGTTCCATTAATAGCACTGCTTATATGAGCTTACATGAGGGATATTTTTTTATTAAGATTTAAAATGCCCAAAAGAGGCATTGTAGTCAGTAGCCAGCTAGCTAAAATATAAGCAAAACTTACCGACATGTTAGAGATTTTTAAAAAAGATTAAAATTATAGATTTCAATAAACTAAAGCTATAATACACTAAACAGACAGGATTCGTTTAAAGTAAAGTATCATAAGAGATATTAATCATAATCTTATATCTTATATGAGCTAGCCTGAAAATATTATTTTGGGAAAACTTTAAAGATCATCATCAAAGATTTCTATAAACAGCAGTGCTAAC
>JAOUQV010320619.1:0-12273 GCA_028565295.1 Aspidoras spilotus
TCTGTGACCAAGACAGCAAGTCTTTGTGATGTATCAAGAGCCACTTTGGGGTGTTTTGGAGGAGCATGTCAGGAAACATTTTCCTCCACCAGCATCACGTAATGACCTAGCCACTATCCTGCAAGAAGAATGGCTTAAAATTCTTACCACTGTGCAAGACTTGTATATGTCATTCCCAAGACGAATTGACGCTGTATTGGCCGCAAAAAAAAAGGCCCTAAACCATACTAATAAATTATTGTGGTCTAAAACCAGGTGTTTCAGTTTTATTGTCTAACCCCTGTATTTATGTATATATGTGTGTATATATATAGTATTTTATTGGTACCTGTGTGTTTATCTACACTGCCATCTGCTAGCACAGGGTTAAGCTTCCTTCTTAGCATCTGTATGACCGTATGTATAGTTTGTGGCTTGATTTTTTTATTTCTGGATTTCAGATGTTCCAATAGTCTTTCAAAGTCATGAGGCTCTTTGTTATTAATAATATATTTGGTGTGTCCAATTCTGAAATTCAGGCATGACAAAGTTTCTCCACTGAGATACTCCAGAAGATCCTGGATCTCCTCCTGTCTCAGATGAGTGTGTAAGTTGGGGTATGACTGTGTCTGTGATGATGTATGAGCTTTGTTTGGTATAACGTCCATCATTTCAGTCTCAGAAGTCTCCGCTGATGTTTTATATTGTATGTTATTTTGTATGATTTCAGCTTGAATTACTGCAGAACTTTTATTATATTTCTCAGACTCTGAGTCGTCAAATTCCATTTGAGGAAAGCCTGTACTTACTTTTTCTCTATGATACTCCATTTGAAAAACATCTACCATGTCCTGTGTCTCAGAACACTCCATTTGAGTAATGTCTATACTTTCCTTTTCTTTACCAGGCTCTATATGACGAACATCTACATATTCATGTCCTCCACAATACTTTATTTGAGTAACTCCTTCCTTTTCTACACCAGACTTAATTTGAACAAAATGTATATTGTCCTCTCCTCCATTATTCTTAATTTCTGTATTTTCATTTTCTTTTTCTCCACTAAACTCCCTCTGAGGAACATCTACATCCTTTTGTTCTCCAGAATAGTCAATTTCATTAACTCCACCTTCCATTTTACCAGTGGTCTCCATTTGACTTGTATCTACTCCATTGTTTTCATACTCCATTTGAGTAATTTCGGTCCATTCCTTGTATCCACCAGACTCCATTTGAGAAATATCTACATGCTCATAATCACCAGAATACTTTTGTTCTATAAGTCCACTATTACTTTCTCCACTAGACTCTATTTGAATGGTATCTCTTTCATCATTTCTTTTAACATACTCCACTTGTGTAATGTCTATGCTTTCCTTTCCTTTTGGAAACTCAGCTTGAGCAACATCTACATCGCCATGTCCTCCAGAATACCTAATGTGTGTAATTCCACCTTGCTTATCTCCAGCAGATTCCATTTGAGAAACATCTGCAGCTTTGTTTACTCTGGAATACTCAGTCTGAATAGTCTGAATGCCTATACATCCTTTTCCTTCTGGAGACACAATATGAACAACATCTACATCTTCATCTCCTCCAATATACTCAATTTGTTTATTTTCACTTTCTTCACCAGTCTCATTTTCAATAACATCTACACATTCATGTCCCCCAGAATACTCCACTTGAGAAGTCTCTATACTTTCTTTATCTTCTGGAGACTTAGTTTGAACATCTAAATATTCTTGTCCTCCAATATACTCCATTTGTGTAATCCCATCTTTCCTTTCTTCAACGGGCTTCTTCTGACAGACATCTAAACCTTCTTGTTCTTGAGGATCTTGACGGTGATTAATTTGTGTAACTCCACCTTCCTTTTCTCCACAAGCCTTTATTTGAGTAATGTCTATCCTTTCCTTTTTTCCAACATACGCTACATTCCCATATCCTCCAGAATACTCAGTTTTAGTAACTCCACTGTTTCTTTCTCCACCAGACTCCATTTGAGAAACATCTACCTCCCGATGTCCTCCAGAATACTCAGTTTGAGTAACTCCACCGTTCCTTTCTCCATCAGACTCCATTTGAGTAATATCTGACCTTTTCAGTTCATCTGTTTTTCTCTGAGTTTCATTTATGTCTGTATTTTGTCCAACATACTTCATCGGAGTAACTGCAACCCGAACAATCGAATCAGAGCTGGCATCAGTCTCCAACATTGGATCTTTATCATCAGGAATATAATTAAAATTAAGAACACTTTGCTTATCATCATTTATATTTGTCCTAGCTTGCTGATGGTTTGATGTGTCCAAAATGTGTTCTGGTAGCTCGGTCCTTTGCAGTTCCTCTGTCCCTACTGTCATATCAGTGCTAAACGCCGAATTTGTATTCTCATTGAGGTTTGTGGACACAAGAGTTGAAGAGTCATTAAAATCCTGATTATTAGAATCTAATAAACTTTCAACAATATATATTCGTGAATTAGATGATTTTACTTCATCCACAGCTTCTCCTTCTTTGTCTTCTATTTTTTCTAACTCAAACCCTTTTTCACATTCTTTTCCTTTTTCTGCTTCCTTATATTCTTCTTCTGCTTCACTACCAAAAGCAAATCTTTCCATGACTATCTTACGATTTGCATCCACCTGTCTAACATTAAGCTCATCTTCATCTTCTTTTTCTTCTTTTTCTAACCCAAACTCACTAGGTACATCCATCGATTGAAGAGTAAGCTCATTATCATTATCACTATCATCATAATTATTATAATCATCCCCCTGTTTCTTCTTACCTTTATCTACAGTCTTTTCTCCATTGCTTTCGCCTTGGCTTCTGACATCATCCATAAGGTCATCAGGATCTTCTTTAACAGTCTGTCTAGAATCCTGAGTGTCATCATCATTATGATTCAATGTCATGGTGTCACTTCTTGTTCCTTCAGAATATGATGTCTGGCTGTTTATAGAAATTATGGACCCTAATGAAGTATCTTCTGTGTTTTCACTCTGTTTTTGACTTTCCGTGTCATTCATGATGTTAATTTGCTCTTTGTTATCTATGTACATGTTGTTAATTCTGCTGTAGACACTGGTGTACCACACTGCGTCGTCATTTTCATTTATTTTCTCAACAGTGTCTTCATTGTTTTCTAGTGTTTTGTCTCTGTTTGCACCTGCATCCTCGATTCCAGATCTTCTTCTACCATCAGGAGCTTCTTTTATATCATCTTCATTAAATCCTGTCATCCGGTTATAGACGCCTCCGTACCTATCATTGATCTGACTTGTTTTACCAAGCCAATCCTGGTTTTTTGTTTCCTGTTCCTGCTTCTCATCATGGGTTGATGTATTCTGGTCAATTTTTGATTCTGATGTCACTTCTGAATCTTTCGAAATCCTGGCTTTCTCTACATCCATGTCTTGAGCAGTTAAAAGTTCTGTTTCTTCATTGTTACTGGGTTTATTTTTATCAGAAGCATCAGTGTAAAAGTCTGTAATTCTATTATAGACGCTTTCGTACCATCCCTCATCCTTTATCTCACCATGTTTCCCATGTTCTCTGATGGTTAAAATCCAGTCTTCTGATTTATGAATGGTTTCTTCCTGACTTGTTTCTTCGGTTTCAGAATTTTTTGTGTCCTTTTCTCCAAAACCAAGAATATTTTCTATACCATTTTCCGACAAATGTCTCGGCGGTTCATTGGGCGAATTTTCATTATTCTCAGTTTTGTCCTTCATGTCGTTTTCCCATAATCTAAAACTGTGGCTCTGTCCATTTCCTGTCCAATCCAGACCTTGAATTTGTTTCTCATCCTCACTGAGTTGTTCAAGGGGGAGTTTTTTGCTTTCAAATTTCTCCTGGTTGTTATTTACACTTCCTGTTTCACCAGAATTGCTACCAAACCATCCGCTAAGGGCAGATTTCATCCACGAAGTTCCGCTTTCTTCTGCTTTATCTGTGTCAGTATTATCATTAGCATTGTGACTCATTTCGACTTTCTCGTTCGGTTCCGGTTCTTTGAAGACTCCGTCTTTAAAATCACTGTTACCTCCTAATTCCTCTGACTCGGCAGTTTGAGCTCCAAAGTCATAATCTTTGAAACTTTCAGTCGAGATTATCGTCCCGAAGGCATCTATACAGAAGAAATCATTTTCCTGCAAAAGAATAGATTTACACGTAAATGCTAACACCATGACAATGAAAAGAAAATGTAGAATACAGATAGCAATCATTTTGTCTCTGTTTTTGTTGTTCCAATTTAAATGTTACCTGCGTAATTATTTTAATTTCACTTTTCTCATCAACAAAAACTTCATCCATTTTTATGGCATCTCTGGGAAAATAACCAAACTGCATATTTATCTGTAAAAATAAAAAACACTCAAGTGACATTAAAACATGATAAATATATGTAAATAATAAATGTAATAAATAAATCACTGACTACATGCTAACCATTGATTGTGTGTACAATGAACAATAATTTTACATAATTATTGAATGATTGTGTAAAATTATGTTATGAAATTATAGTCCTGTGTTTAAAAAGCCCATGAAGTAAATAAATAATCTTACACTTCCAGCCCACAGCTCGCTTCGTTTTCCTGTAAGTTTGTAATAAACGTCGATCATATTTCCTTTTTTAAAACTCAGAAACCTGCAGTCCGGAGCCAGGTGATCTCGTACCGCCTGTACACGGCAGAGCAGACCTTTAAATACAATATAAAATAGTAGAATAACAAGAAGATGAAGAAGAAGGAAAAGAAGAAGAAGAAGCTGAAGTGTTTTTATTATGTAAATTAAATATCAAACATAAACCTACATAAGATTAAATGATAATCATTTTACATTAAATATTACTTTATTTTCTACACTTGCTTAATTCTAGTTTTTTTCTCATGCGCCTAGAGCGCGCCAATTTATCATAGGGTGCATACATACACAATAACACTCATATTCGGACACTAACGGGCAATTTAGAGACACCAATTAACCTATCATGCATGTCTTTGGACTGCGGAAGGAAACCCCAGTACCAGGGGAAACCTGCGCGAACATGGGGAGAATGTGCAAACTCCACAAAGAAATTTCCCGAGTCACACTTCAACCTGGGATCTTACAGCTGTCAGGCTAAAGCACTATCCACTGCGCCACCGTACCGTTATAAATATTTATTTAGAAATATTTATTATAAATAAGAGTTAAATCTTAACAACACTTTCAAATTAAGCTGCAAATATGCTATTTTTGTACATAATTTTAATACAACAACCCCTATCGCACTAAAGTAGGGACGTTGTGGACAGCATAATTATAAACCAAATATGATGATTTGCAAATCCTTTTCAATCCATATTCAATAGAATACACTACAAAGACAAGATATAGCTTGATTGTTTTTTTTTTTTACAAATTTTCAATCGTTTTGAATTTGATGCCTGCAACACATTCCAAAAGAGTTGGGACAGGGTCAAGAAAATCCAGGAAAAGTTGAATAACGCTCAAAACAATACTTGGTAATTGAAAACAGTTGAATGTCATGATAAAGGTTCAGCCTTTCACAAGCAAGGATAGGGCAAGGTTCACCACTTTGTGAACAACTACTTGAGCAAACTGTCCTACAGGTTAGCAATGTTTCTCAATGATTTTATCATCTACAGTCCATAATATCATTAAGAGATTCAGAAAATCTGGAGAAATCTCTGCAAGTAAGAAAACCAACTGCATTAAATACAGACATCATTCTGTAATGGATATTAACACAGCTCAGGAACACTTCAGAAAACCACTGGCAGTGATCACAGTTCATCAGTCCATCTACAGGTGTAAGTTTAAATCCTACCATGCAAAATGAAAGACAAATATCAACAACACCCACTGGTTTCTCTGGGCCCAAGTTCATCTAAGACACATTTCAAATTGTTTTTGAAAACAATGAACGTTATGTTCGCCGGGCCAAAGAGGAAAAGGACTGTCTGGATTTGTTTTGGCGCAAAGTAAAAAAGCCAGGATCTTTAATGGCATGGAGGTGTGTTAGTTCCATGTGTAACTTGCATATTTGTGAAGGCACCATTAATACCGAAAGGTGCATACAGGTTTTGGAGCAACATATGCTGCCATGCGTCTTTCAGGGACATTGTTGCTTATTTCAGCAAGACACATTGTGCACGTGTTACAACACTGTGTCTTCATCAAAAAAGAGTATGGGTACTAGACTGGCCCACCCTCAGTCCAGACCTGTATGGTGCATTGTAAAGCGCAAAAAATAACAAAGGAGACTCCAGACTGTTGAACAATTGAAGTTATGCATCAACAATTATTGTTCTCAGTTACCAAACAGGAAGGAACGATGATGTAACACAGTGGTAAACATGACCCTGTCCCAACTCTTTTGAAACATGTTGCAGGCATCACATTTAAAACGTAGTTGTAGTACTACTACTACTAATAATAATAACAACAATACTTATCATAATACTACTTTTACTACTACTAATAATAATAATAGTAATAATAATACAGTAATAATAATAATAATTATTATTATTACTATTATTAATATTGTTATACCAAAAATTACAAGAACAACAATACTTCTCAAAATAGAACTACTAATACTACTACTAATAATAATAACAGTAATATTAGTAATAATAGTGACTCACGTGCACATGCCTGATCTCCACACATTTTATAATCAGACATTAAACCTAAACTCTGCAGAATAAAAGTAAGAATTATAAAGAGAGGTATAGTGTTCATGGTGCTGGAAGTTGTCGATCAGCCGATCAGTCCCTCGTCCTCAATGCCAGTTCAAAACACACAGTAAAAACTCAACAGTCAAGTGAGGAGCAGAGATTGAGGAACAAGCTTCTGAGAGCTGATCAGAGGTTACTGAGAGTCAATCATTAACTTGGAACATTCACTGTGGGACAATGAGGAGGAGGAGGAGGGGGAGGAAGAAGAAGAGAATATGAGTAAGGAGATGTGGGGCAGGAGTGGGAGTAAGAGTAAGAGGAGCAAGAGGAAGAGGAGGAGGAGAAGGGGGAAGAGAAAAATTAGTACGAGCAAGTGAGGGAGGAAAGGTCGGAAAAAGAGGAGAAAGTGGAAAAGTAATAAGAGGGGGAGATGGAAGAGGAGGAAGATTGGGATAAGGAGAAAGAAGAAGAGGTGGAAGAGGGAGAAGAAGAGGAGGAATAAGATAAGGAAGAGGAGGAAAGGTGGAGAGGACTTGGAGGAAGATGTGTAAGGAGGAGGAGGGAAAAAAGCTCTATTTTAAAACATTATATTTAAGTTTAACTCTTGAACAGGAGGCGAAATAAAAATTTACTCTTTAATTCAGATCACACTTTACATTTACATATATATCTCACTGTCTGTGTGTGTGTGCGTGTGTGTGTGTGTGTGCATCTTTGTACCTTGGTTAGTACATGTTGCTGACTAAATCAAATCATTGTTCAAAAGTCTGAAGATCTGTTAGAACTAATGGACCTGAAGAAAGCGAGCTGCAGTCAGTAGGACTCATCTAATTATTAATTCATTTATTCAATCATGCATTTATTCATTCATTCATACATTCATACACATATCATTACTAAAATGTTATTTATTCAGTTTCTGGTGTATATTTAAATGTTATCATACCTACTTGCATTAGCTAACATCACACACACACACACAACTTACACCTTACTGTTATTCAGCACTGTGTGGATTATAAGGTATTTATAAGATTAATTCATTTTCAGGTTTATTTAGATTTATTATTATTTATAATTCCGTTTATACTATTTTAGAATTACCTCCACTAAACCAAATATTAAATTATTTGTTAATTATTTGAAATCTCTTTATAACACCATGCAGAATCAGATATACTTTATATAAAAAACTTAAAACTTTACTTGAAATGATTATAAATGCTATAGCATAATAAAGTATACTTTTATTTAATTTTAAATTTTAAATTTTATTTCTTTATTATTACAGGCAACACGGTGGCACAGTGTTAGTGCTGTTTTAATTTCTTTCATATCCTTTCCTGTAAAGGTGCTGGTCATACTAATAGAATATCATGAAATGTTGATTTATTTCCATAATTTCATTAAGTGAAACGTGTATATTATACTCATTTGTTACATACAGACTGATATATTTCAAGTGTTTTTTTTCTATAGTGTTAAGTTCAGCTGAGTTTGCTGGCCAATTAAGTACAGGGATACCATGGTCCTTAAACCAGGTACTTGTAGCTTTGGCACTGTGTGCAGGTACCAAGTCCTGTTGGAAAATAACATCAGCATCTCCCAAAAGTTGGTCTACAGCAGGAAGCATGAGATGGGCTAAAAATTCCTTTTAGACAGCTGCATTGACCATGGACCTCAGAAAACACAGTGGACCAACACCAGCAGATGACATAGCTACCCAAACCATCACCGACTGTGGAAACTTTAAACTAGATTTTACTTCACATTGATTCTGTGCCTCTCCTCGCTTGCTCCAGACTCCAGAATACCTTGATTTCCAAGGTAATGCAAATTTTACTTTCATCAGAGAACTTAACTTTGGACCATTCAGCAGCAGTCCAGTCCCTTTTGTCTTTGACACTTCTGACGCTGTCTTATATTCAAGAGTGGCTTGACACAAGGAATGTGACATCTGAAACCCATGTCTCGCATATATCTGTGCATATACCTAAAACGTGAAGGAAAACTTAAATAAATAAAATATTTATTTATTTAATTGTTTTTATTTGAATTATTTGCATTGTAAATGTTTAGTGGTTTGGTTGTTTAAGTAACGATCTGTTAACTGTTTTAAATATTGTGTAAAATGTATGTTTCTTTAAGGCGCTATTCCCAGAAGGTTGTTGTGTTGTGCGGCATTATTTCCACCAGGTGGCACTGTGTCAAAAATGTCACGGATAAAAGAAGAATCGCGGCAAAAATTGTCGCATTGTATTTGCGTCATGGCTAGTCCCAATCCGTTAATAACTTTAAATATAGTGCACTAAGTAAGGCGCGAAAGCAGGTTAATATAACCGATAAGTAGGTGACTTGGGTAGGGCATGAACACACATTCGAGATTCGGTTTATGTTGATTGAAAAACGAAAATAAAAAAACTCGCAGGAACGCGAGTGAATGAGTGTGTGTATTTGTATACTTTATTTTAAAAATACGACATGAATTCAGAAGTAGAGGAGTTAATGCCCAGACTGTTACCCGTGGAGCCATGTGATGGAGATGAAGAATACAATCATAACGAACCACCGAGAAACCCTCAGGAGTATCTCAGACATGTTCAGTAAGTCTGCTCGATGATGTCACGTGTGGCGCGATATAATCAACGAGTGTGATAAACCGGTATCGCGGTTTTCAGGGTATCACTTTAGTTTAATATTGCATGTGGTCTTGTGTTTGTATCGATCGAGTTGTTCCTAATTATACTTTATGTACACATCTGCTTATTATTGATAGATATTTTGTTCAGTAATAATTATTATTCTGCTTAAAGGCGCTATATAAGTTGAATTTAATGTTATTACAGACGGGAGGCGTTACTTTGCCCGGATGTCGTTGTGGCGCAGATCGATCCCAGGAAACTGAAGAAAAAACAATCTGTAAACGCTTCTGTAAGTAGATAGATAGATGGATAGTTAGATCATATGGATGTAGATATATATAATTGGTTAGATCTATATGTGCTAAGAGTGACAGATGGATGTATAGATAAATAGATGTATAGATGGTAAAGAGACAGATGGGTGTATAGATAGATGTATAGGTAGTGAGAAAGACAGATGGACATAGATAAATAGATGGATAGATAGATATAAGGTAAGAGAGACTGAGGATGAAATGTGAATGTACAGATAGATAAATAAAAAGATGTATGTATATGTGGTAAAAAGACAGATAGGTGTATATATAGCTGTATAGGTGGTGAGACAGATGGACGTGTAAATGGATAAGTAGATGTAAATGTGGTGAGATAGATAGCTATATAGATCGATATATAGATAGGTAGTAAGAGACAGATGGATGTATAGATGTATAAGTGGTCAGATAAATGGATGTAGACTGCAGTGTGTTCCACATTCTGATGGATTTTTAGTGTGTGTGTGTGTGCAGGTGTCAGAGTGTCATGCTGCACCGCAGGGTTTCTCTCCCAGTCTGAAGTGGCAACAGCAACAAGTCAGCAACTTCTCACAAATCCGCCAGGTACATAAATTTTACCTCTTAAACAGATTTATCCCTCTGTTTCTTTCTCTCTCTCTATCTCTGTGTCAGTCTCCCTCTCTTTGTCAGTTTATCTCTCTCTGTATCTGTCTCTCTTTCTTACTGTCTCTCTCTCTCTCCTTTCTTGTTTTTCTCCATCTGAATCTCTCTCTCTAAAGCCACAGTGTTATTAAGCTGCAGTGTTGTACAGTGGAAATCGGGTATGGTTCTTTGCTTCTTTCTTTCTGTCTTAGAGCATCTCTAAACACCGGCTACAGTGGAGAGACTCGTTTCTGGATGAGAATGTTGTTATGGTAAGAAAATACATTTGTTTGTGTGATATTGTTAAAATGACTAAGCATCCCCTTGCAGTCCTGGGAATCAAACCCCTATTTCTAACGCTCCTCGATTTTATCAACACTAATTACGTACGCATGCAGGACATAAAATAAATATATGAATGTCTGAATAGACTGAGACAGTCAGTCAGATCAAGAGATTGATAGATATATAGATAGAAATAGACAGACATGAATAGTCTGTAGAAAGGAGAAGAGAGGCTTGTTTTGTTCGCCGCTTTTCCATCATATATTTAAATACCTTTTATTAAGTGTCTATTTTAGTCATTTTTATACACTTAATCATTAATTATCATCAGTTATATCCTTTTAATATGTATATTGTTTTAAGTGCTTTAAGTACCTTTTTTAATGGAGCAGATCTTTGTCTCTGAGCCGGATGGCCTTGTTTACTATAAGAATAAGGTATACTGCTGACTAGTTGTTTAACGTCAATGGCTCTCACTAAGCGAACTAGAAAACGTGAAGGCAGCCACTGCAGAGGCACATTTTCCTCTCAACTATTAAAATGGAACTGTTCAATGTACAATCAATTATAAAAAAAAATCATGCTTGATCTAGGATCACATTTTTGATAGAGGCTCAGACTTAATGTGTCTTTCAAGGAAATGGCATTGACTAGAAATTTCTCTGTTTTAAATGAGGCTTGTACTCCTTGATATTCATATTTACAAAAAGCCCATAGCACAGGCCGCGGTGGTGACCTGACTATCATATACCGCAGTGATTTGAAACTGTCGCCACTGCCCCTGTCTTATCTGTCCTTCTGTGAAAGCTTGGCATTCATGTGTAATTTTTCTTCACTTATGACATTTCTTCTTAACTATCAACCTCCTAAATCAAATTCATCTTTGCTATGTATAACCTTTATTCAACTTTCTGTGCAACATCAGAAAATATGAGGTGTTAGGAGAATACACATGAACACGGCCTACTGCCGTATTGCTGCTTAATTTCATTAGATATTGGAATGTTTCAACCTCAGAAAACTTATTGACGTTCCCACACATGTTAGGGGACAAACCCTTGGTCATCATTGACTCTTCAGCTTTCACTAATTTGTCTGTATATTTTTGGGTTTGTTAATGTAAATATCACAAACAAACAAAATATCTTCTACACAGGCAAAGATGGAAAATAGTTTTAGGAAACTGAGGAATATTGATCAAGAGTCTATGAGTCTATGACCCCAAACATCATCTTCAAGCACATGCATCATTAATAAATAATGCAGTAGATTTGTGTAACAGAACTCTAAGCAGTATTCTGAATCGTCAAGCTCCGGGCAAACCTAGTGTGGTCACTTTTCCTCGATCTTCACCCTGGTTCACTCATAATCTACGGAAAATAAAGACAGCTGGCCATGTCCTTGAGTGATTATAAAGCATCCGGGCTCACTGTTCACAACATATCGTGAGCAACAAAATTCTTATTCAAATTCTCAAATATTTCACTCTCAATATTATTCTAATATTATTAAAAATAGAGTGGGAAATTCCACGCAGCTGTTTTAAACAATAAAAGTATTCCTAAAACCCCAAGCTCTCCTGCCACTTGGAGCCACACACTTCCATCCTACATTTGCAGAATGCTTTATTAAAGTCTAAGGTCTCTGAGCCTTTGAGCTGATTCTCTCTAAAGAAAGTGAAAGTGATACATTTTGCCACTATGTTTGCACACAGCGGAATTGGTTCTCTGCATTTAACCCATCCGTGCA
>JAOUQV010320634.1:0-12272 GCA_028565295.1 Aspidoras spilotus
ATTTCAGACGTTCAGTTAAATGACCTATGCTCAAGTGCTATTTCTTCTCAGGTCACATCTCCTGTAGAGCTGATTGCGTTTGTATTTATTTTTGTATATCATTGACATCATCCACAATCACAGGCATTTTCACACAAGGTCACTTTTGCTATTCAAAATGCACCTTGAGCTTAAAGAAAAGGTTACTTGACTGAGTCATCATACGATGTCACAACAATTAACATTATACACCATTGGTCAAATGCCCTTGCGATGCAGTTGGAAAATTGATATTGTAAATCCTCACTACTGCTTTTCCACTCGAAACATAAATCCTTTTGAGTTATGCAGTGTGGGTTCAATCTATAAAACTTAAATACGGATTTACAAATGCAGTTTTAACCAGTCAATGTTCCCCAAAGCTGTATTAAAATATAAATGGTGCTAAACTCTGATTTAGATTTAGATCCATTTATTGTGCTTTCAGGATGTATTATAATTCTAGTTGTGCACATAAGGGAGTGCAATGAGGTCCATTTGAGGGACAGAAAAATGCATAATCAAGAGAAAAATTGCACAACAAAGCACCATTGAAAATAATAGATACATTATATTTCCAAAAGTATTTGCTCACTAATCGAAATCGGTGTTGGAGACAAATGCAAATTTAATACGGGAAGAACATGCAAACTCCACACAGAAATTGTTGAGTTGCTCAGTTCGAACCTGGAATCTTCTTGTTGTGAGGCCACAGCACTATCCACTGTGCCACAGTGCTGCCAATAATAATAATAATAATAATAATAATAATAATAATAATAATAATAATAATAATAATAATTTGATACATTAGACTGAGGGTTAAGTGCCCAAGTGCCCAGCAGTCTTATTAGTGGTTTGATTTGAGCTTATGACCTTTAGGTAAGTAGACCAACATGTTAACCACTGAACTCCTCCTGATTCTGATGAATCTGATGATATTTGCTAAAAATCCAAAAAGATTATTTGGGGTCATTTGGTATACAATTTTTTACTGTGGGGTAAAACCAGAGCACGCAGAGGAAACCCTCACAGAACACAAGAGGAGCACACACAATGTCCACATATAAAGAGGATGCAGGCTGCACTGACTGAGAGTTAATACCTAGAGCTTTTTGTTCTGTGGCAACAGTACTATGTACTGCACCCCTTTCCAACAAATGTTTTGCATCCAACGGCAGTCAAGTAAAACTAGGATCGTCCTCTTGTTTCTCTTGGCTAGTTCTTTTTCAAATAGTATTGTGAATCCAATTGTGTAACATCCAGTCTTACTTTGTGGTCTTAATAATTACTTGGCAAACATTCACTATAACTGTAATATCCTCAGAGCAAATGCTTCCGACTGTTCCTGGCTTTTTGCTTCCCTGAGCTGGTGATTTCATTATTTTCAGCCTGTCCTTTTTACTACAGACTATACTATGCACCATCAAAGTATCGATTGTGTATTTTGGCCTCTTTTAATACTGCACATCAGCTGATATAAGAAACAAGATGACCGTGGCTTAGTTTTTTCTGTATATGGAAGGGTTATACAGTTATTTCTCTTTACTATTCTTATAAATTTAAAGCATGTGTAAATGGTAGGAGCAGTCTTGTTGTTTTATTAGCAGGAGATATCAGAGATTCTACAGTGGTCGCAATGCTTCACTGCAATGAGCCATTAAACTGTGTAATGGCCCTGTGTCGTAAATGAGGAGACAAGTCGAATACCAGCAAAGGATGATTGTAATATCAGCACCTTGTATTATCAGGATTGTAATATCTACCTTGGCTTTCTTTTATTTTCCTCTAGTTGCGCTGACTCTGTAGCTGGAAATTTATATGATTGCAACAAACAGGATTATGGTGGAAGTGCGGACTTCAATGACCAAACACAAGTCTGCAGAACCAATTGAGTCTTTGGAAGCAGTGGTTTTATGGTGATAGTCGCGCTGCTCTTGTATTGATCTTGTAATGCGATGAAAAGATAGTCAAACAAAATGTAAGAAGGCGCCTCTGAGCAATAAAGACTTTAATCTGTATGTTGGAGTTTGACAGTGCGGAAGGCGAGACTAATTAAAATGTATTTTTTACAATTTCTTTTGCATGCTCAGTTTTGAAACACTGGTAGTTTTGAAACACTGGTTGAAACACAGGACAGGGTTGAAGACAAATGCAGGTTAATTTACAAACATGATTAAACGCAATATCCAATAAGACACACTGACACACAGAAGTATTACAGAGTCTAAAAATTGTTCCAAACAGTCAAAAACACAGGTAAAACAAGGTAAATAAGCAAGGGCTAGGTGAAAACACTAATTGCATTGACACTGCAGGGAGGCAGATAAACAGGAAACAGGTGTGGTTGATGAACGGACATAGTAGTACTGAAGTGACATAGTAGTACTGAGTTGGCATGCATGCATGCATTTCTGGGTACCACCACGTTAGCAGTGCTTTGTTTGGGCAGGGTTGTGTTTGCCCTCTGTTGACATCAGTGACACCTGGTTGTTGTTCAAAAGAGGATGCAGAATTTGGGTCTATATATATAATTCATAACAACAATACTTGTATTTACAAATCACACAGATTATTCCTCTGCGCTGCAAGTTCTGACTTAAATACAAAGTCAAACCTAAATCAACACGTTTGCATTGTCTGCCATTACCCACAGCTTGCTGGCTAGTTCACTGGTGAGTTTCCTTTTAAGACTGTAAGAAATCAAATTAAGAACATAAGCAATCAAATTTAAGGGAGTAAATGTTTTTTATATTTACAATATGATATGTACAAAGGCAAATATTGCGCTAAAGCTCTAGCAATTAACACTTAAGCAAATATGTATCTTTAGCAACAAACAGTAAAGCAGGCTGTCACATTAATTCAATTCTTAAGAATACATTTTTAATCAACAAGAGGATCAGCTACATTGACAGGTGCTCCAGTCATCATGCAGTCCAATTTCCAGTCCCACCCATTGCCATTTACACTAAAGCTGCATTGCGGTAGGTTGCTTCACTGTGGGAACAGGTATTTAAAACATAGAAACCTTTATTGTTCAAACATCTACTTCAACAAAACATTAGAAAGGTGACCTGTGATCATTTAAATGACACATCTTGTTGGGACAAGGCCATGTTTACCACTGTGAGACAGCCTGAGGAGACAAGTTGAGGGATATAAATGTTAACCCATTCTTGTCTAATGTAGGATTTTATTTGATCTTTTTTGTCGTATCTTCCATTTTATAATGCCCCAAATGCTTTCTATGGGTAAAAGTTCAGTACCGGGACTCTTCTTCTATGCAGCCATGATGCTGTAATTAATGCAGTATGTGGTCTTCCCTAAAAGAGACATCATTTGGATGTGCTCCATACATTGCTCTTGAACCTGGATATACGTTTCAGCATTGATGGTGCCCTTCCAGATGTGTAAGCTGCCCATGCAACCCCTTACTATCAGAGATGCAGGCTTCTAAACTGAGTGCTGATAAAAACTTGCGACGTCCTTCTCCTCTTTAATCCTTATGACATGGCGTCCCTGATTTCCTTAAAGAACTTCACATTTTGATTTGTCTGACCACAGAACACTTTTCCACTTTGCCACAGTCCATTTTAAATGAGCCTTGGCCCAGAGAAGATGTCTGCGCTTTTGGATCTTGCTTAGATACGGCTTCTTTTTTGAACTATAGAGTTTTAGCTGGAACCAGCGGATGGCACAGTGAATTATGTTCAGAGATAATGTTCTCTGGAAATATTCCTGAACCCATTTTGTGAGTTCCAATACAGAAGCATGCCAGTATGTAATGCAGTGCTGTCTAAGGGCCAGAAGATCACGGACACCCAGTATGGTTTTCCGGCCTTGACCCTTACGCACAGAGATTCTTCTTTTTTTAATATTATGCACTTTAGATGATGACATGTTCAAAAAATTGTACACTGTCGAACTCCTTCTGATATTGCTACACTATTTGTCCGCGCAGAACTAGGGAGATTGGTGATTGTCTTCGTATCTTTACTTCTGAGAGCCGCTGCCACTCCAAGATGCTCTTTTTATAACCAGTCATGTTAATGACCTATTGCCAATTGACCTAATGAGTTTAGGTTTGTTCCAGCCTCTTATTGCCCAGGCCTAACTTTTTTGAGCAAGAAATTTTAAAAAGTCTCACTTTCCACATCTGATATGTTTTCTATGTTCTATTGTAAATACAATTTCGGTTTTTGACATTTGTAAATGATTGCATTCCTTTTTTATTTACAGTTTGTTCTTTGTCCCAGATTTTACAGAATCGGGTTTGTAACACTGTCTCTGTAGCAATGTAAATGCAACATTTGCTATCTGTACTATGAATGTAAATATGACATATTTGATGTTATTTTGTCACATTTTAGTGGAGGTAGAGCATCTCTTGTATTCTTTGAGCAGTCAATGCTGGTCAACTGCACGGAACATAGCTCTCATGACAGTGTTAATACAAACATACTTTACAACAGAAAGTTAAGTGTTTGCCAAGAATTCATTTTAATGTCATGAGTATTTAATCTTTAGTGTGTTTTTTTTAGCACAAGCAGAGTTAGTGTACGCTCAGTACATTCATCCATAGTGTTACAATTTCTTCTTTCAGCATAGCACAGGAATGTAAAAGTACATGGAACAGATAAAAGGAATTAAAAACCCAGATAAAACCCTGGTATTTCTCAAAACACTGTCCTTTTAATGACATTCCATTCACTACTTCAGGACTGCAGAGTTGTGATATGTGACTTTTGCTAATCCTTGACCTGGCTGTTTGATTATTACAAAAATGTAGTGAATCTTTTTTGCTAATGCTAATTGCTAATGCATTTTATGACACGAGTTAATGATTTGTGCTTGCTATTGGTTAGATTTAACCATTTTTTGTGCATTTAAACGGAACACTTTTTTGTCTCGAGTTCTGCTCTATGAATTATTGACAATAACTCTGACACTCACATCTCATATAAAAACCTGAATCTGATTTTCTTCTGCATGTATGAAAGCAAAGAACACAACAGACCACTGAAATAGATTCAAACAAACACACATGAATTACAGAGGAAGGTTCCTGAAAACTGTAAGGAGAAAGTAATAGGTACTATTAACAACTGATTGAATTCTAATAACTACGCAGACTATTGCTGTTTACAAAGCAGCAGCTATTACTGTTGTATTCAAATGCCTAGTGAATTGTAAGTAGTCTATATGCATTTAAAATTGCATAATTAAATCGGCTTACAGTGCTAATCAATGGCCTGAGAAGTAGCTGGTTAATTAAACAGACAGTTTTCCTGGTGGAATAATCTCCAACTGTGCAAAAAAAACAACTAGCGAAAGTCTGTATCACAGCAGAAAACTAGCATTACCTTATGTTTAGTAAGCATTCCGAATTAGAAACACACTGGAATACAACACTCCCAAAGAACTCATTACTGTCACCTTAGCACCACTTAGTTTTTTGCTGTGAAAATCACATCATACTTTATTGAGAGCAGTGGGATACTACGGCTGAAATATTTCTTATATGATTCACTTGCTTTATTTCTATGAATTCCTAACATGTATAATTACAGATAATATAAAAGGAGCTTGAAAATTGGCCATATACATTCAAATCTGTTGAGAAAATACTACTCAGTAGTCTCTACTGATTTTCTATCAGTTTTTACATTTAGAATTTAGACGTGAGATCAGGTTATTCCCACTATCTGCTCTCAGGCTCTTGAGGTTATATATCAGAAATCACTGACATTATTCGCAGTCAGTTCCAGGAGTGAATAAAGACTGAAAAGAATCAGTCTGAAAATTGCATTTAAAGTGGCTACATTTGGGGTAAAAAATCAAATCAAAGTGTATCATCTAGGCTTATGAGAAGGGCTATATTAGGTCAAATATAAAGTGCCCAATTTTAAATGAATCACTGCCTATGGAAGTCTGAGAACCTGAGAAATGTGCAGTTTACATTCAACCATTCATTACCTTTTGCTTAATTCACACGGGGTTACAGGAAATCCCATGCCCACCCGGCAAAGGACAGGAATAACCCAAGAGAGAGCACCACTCCATTGTTGGGCACACACACACACAGCCACAAAGACTCACAAAGAAACACCAACAAACCAACATGTATGTCTTTGGAAGGCGGGAGGAAACCTGAGCCAACCGGAGTTAAACCTCGTAAACACAGAGAGAACATGCCACATCTCCACACATAAATTTCCCTTTGTCTCTCAGATGCAAAAATAAAATGCAATAACTTGTGCAATTTCATATTCTCGCCATCATGAGAGGCCACTGGTTGGCTATCTATTGTATTTAACAAACCACGTCATACATTGGTTATTCTTAATTCTCTACCTCTTCAATGCTGTCACGTTGTTGCCTCAAGACCATAGAAACATAACTGATGGGGTTTTATATGGTTCAGTGATTGGTTTCGGTCCTGGCCATCTTGTAGACTTGCTGAGTGGCCATCATGATTCTTCAACAATGTGTGACGGAACTTGTTCTCAAAGGCTGAAATGTCTTTCTTCTTCATTCTTCAGTGTCCAGGCTTCACATCCATATGGTTCTACTGGGCAGAACAAGGCATTCATCAGTTGTAGCTTGGTGTTGGTGCTTTCTGACTTGATTTTCCATATATTTGATCATTTGAACCTGCCCACTGCCATTCTTGACTTCAGTCCACTTGCTCCAAATGTCTGCTCCAGTAAGATTGCACACTCTTAAAAAAAATTCAGTTGACGTGTTTTAATGGATTTTTGGAATATTTGTTATTTTACATATTGTAAAGTAATACAGTATTTCAATTGAATTATTCTTTTTGTATTGCAACCCAGCATGCAGGTTCGTTCCTGTTAAATCTGCAGTACAATTGGACATCAATGTGACGCAAACCAGTTCTAAAATAAGGCTGACTTAAAATTATGTTTCTTACAAGACTTTACTACTGAGTAATGTTTTGGAACTGTTTGCTGCACTTACATTGCATTCCCTCCAGTGCTGTCTAGTCTGCTTGCACCCACAAACAGGAAATTGATCATCAAAGCCTAATGGATTGAAATAGGATCTCTTCACAATGCTGTCCTAATGGAGGCCTAGTCCTCTGTCCGATGCAGAGGACACTGAAGGAAACCATTTGAACTTTGGCAACTTGGAGCTTAAGTGGAGGAAGTTTCAGAACAAGCTGATTGACTTGATTCTAAAAGGTAAACTATAATTGCATCATTGCATGTCACGTATGTAATATATATATATATATTTTATACATAGGGTTGTATATAGAAACGTAATGTTTAAATTAGAATATCATGAAAAAGTTGATTTATTCAGTCTGGGGCACTGCTCGGGTCTTATGAGAGCCAAGGTTGCTCTGATAGTGGCCTTCAGCACTGTTGGGTCTGGTGTATTGCATATTCTTCACAGTGCCCAATAAATTTTCTATAGTATTAATGTCCGGTGAGTTTGCTGGACAATTAAGAACAGAGATACTATGGTCCTTAAATCAGGTACTTGTAGCTTTGTCACTGTGTGCAGCTGGAGCCAGTGCTTCAAGAACCACCAAATATGTAAGACATTGGTTTCAGCTGTCGCATTCCTTGTGTTAAGCCACTCTTAAACAAAAGACAGCGTCAAAAGTGTCTTAAGACAAAAGGGACTGGACTGCTACTACATTTCTAAAGTTCTCTAATTAAGTAAATTTTCCCAGAGTCTGAAGGAAAAGAGAAGAAGCACAGAATCCATATCGTTTTGGTCTAGTTTAAAGTTTCCACAGTCAGTGATGGTTTGAGGAGCAATGCTATCTGCTAGTGTTAGTGCACTGTGTTTTCTGAGGTTAAAGGTCAATGCAGGAAGTTTTAGCACATCTCATGCTACCTGCTGCTGACCAACATTTGGGAGATGATGATTTTATTTTCCAACAGGACTTGGCACCTGAAGACATTGCAAAAGCTACAAATACCTGGTTTAAGGACCATGGTATCCCTGTTCTTAATAGTCCAGCAAACTCACCTGACTATAACACTATAGAAAATATATGGGGTACTGTAAAGAAGATGCGATCTGCCAGACCCAACAATCACTATGGGAGCAACCTTGGCTCTCATAACCCCTGAGCAGTGCTAGAGACTGATTAATTTCATGCCACACTGCATTGCTGCAGTAATTTGGGCAAAAGGACCCCAACTAAGTATTAAGTTCTATACATGCTGATGTATAGAAAATTATGGTTATAATTTGTAGTTTTCTGGCATTTCTAAAAATGCTTTTTTGTACTAGATTTGGGTTTTTTATTAGTTGTTAGTTATAATCATCAAATTAAAATAAATCAACACTTAAAATATAAGTATGAACATTGAGGTTTAATTCATAGTACCGCCAAGTCAATTATGGCTAAAGTGCCCTTGGGCAAGGCACCTAACCCCCACTTGCTCCTGGGCACTGTGCAGGCTGCTCACTGCTCTGGGAAAGTGTGCTCATTTCACGCTCATACAAAGACCAATTCTACTGTGTGCAAGAATATTGTCAAATAGATCACGTTTACTTCACATTTACTAATTGAATACAGTGTTACACTCTGTTTTATTTAATATAATGGTATATTAATGATATAGCACATCTGTATGCTTGAGCTGGCAGCTGTTGAATACAGTAAAAATAGTAATAATAAAATGTAACTACAATCCACAGATAAAAGCCAGCAAGGAAGATTTTGCAAAGAAGACGAAGACAGACCAGAGTGAAAAGCTTAAAAGCATCTGTCAGATCAACACCCAATTTCACATTTCACATCTTACTTAGTCTTGCACTTTGCATTTACAGCTAATAGTTAATTAGCAGTTTGCATTTACAGCTACTTTCTGTTTAGTACTTTGTATTCACTGTTACGCATTTGACTAATAGTTTTGCATCTTTGGTAGTGACGCATGCTTGCTTCCCAAAATTGGTGGAAATGTATATCGGTTGTCAAGTTTGAAAGCACTTAACAGATATTCATTCATCCGGATTGTTCTTTTGTTCATTTGACACGTGACAGGTAGCTCAGGCTGTGTGCCGAGCAGCAGGACACAGAGATTCCTTCATACAGATCGGTCACTCATTCATTTGTAACGTGACACCTGACTTGCAATAAAACATTCATGAAAACATAAGTAATGATTGGTCTTTGGTTCTTGAACATGTGTGTATTATCAACATTTATAATCTATAAATCCTATCAACATGTTTTCTTGTTATACCCTGCCACGTAAAATAATAAAAATTATTCGGGACAGTAGACAGTAGTAAAACTAGACATGAAACTAGACATGAAACAGGACAGATTAGTTCATGACTCCACAGAGTGAGTCAAAATTTATGACACAAACTAAATCTGAAAGTAAATGTTACCGTCCGAGATGCTGTGATTCGAGTCAGTGAAAAGACAACACATGTGAAACACATGACCTTGCCAGGTTCTTAGGATATCCACAATCTTACCATTCACTGCTCATGGAGTGACTAATGTTTTTTGTGCACTTGTGCAACAAACATCATAATCCCCCAGGCTAAAAATTGATGCCAGTGGGCTTTAACATTATGTGAAAGTGAACCATTTTTGCCACTATGCTTGCACACAGTGGAATTTGTCCTCCGCATTTAACCCATCCGTGCAGGGAAACACACAAATACACACACACTGGTAAAGTGAGCACACATGCCCGGAGTGGTTAGCAGCCTTGCACAGCGCCGGGGAGCAACTAGGGGTTAGGTGCCTTGCCCAAGGGCACTTCAGTCGTGACTTGACGTTACTGGGAATCGTGTCACCAAATCTGAAGCTTTTGCAAAATATGTGCTTTTAAATGACTACAAGAAACCCTCAGTGTAATAAGGCGATCTGCTTCTCTGTAATGTAGGTAAGACGTTATATTTATTATCTCATTGCTTTCCTCTGGTAGAATTTAAAAATCCCATTTATAGTGAGAGGACATAATAAAGACAAAATCATTTGAGATTCTGTATTTTGCAGAGAATTGAGTAGGCTAAGAAATGATAACTGGGATAAAGCAATACTGCAGGTTCATATAGAAACATATAGAAACAGCCACAATACACATGTCCACTGTGTGCTGGTCCATTACAGTTGCCCAGATAAGTCTAAACATGGTTAAAATGAGGCTTGTTTTTAGGTGACCTTTGTGAATGTAACTCTGTATTGAAGTGGATAGTTTAGCTTTATCCATGTGGTTATATCAGCTATTTATGAATGACAGTACTTGATGCAGTGCTGTCTAAGGGGTTGGGAAATCATGGGTGTAGAGCTTGTATGTTTGACATTTTGACCTGAAATTCCCCCAGTTTTCTTTGAATTGGTTAATTATATTGTGGACTGTAGAGGGAGAAATGTGAAAATCCCCTACAATCGTTCTTTGATGTTTATGTCATGTCATATCCCGTCATTGCTTTGACATGGTTGCCTGCACGGATGTGTTCTGTAGGATCGGGATAAGCTGACTAAGCATCCCAATGACATGTCAGCTCTTGCAGCCCTGGGGAATCAAACCCCTGCAAGTAATGCTCCTGGATTTTTCCAGCATCACAAGCTATACCAACTGCTATCCAGGCATTTTTAAAGGTTTCATTAATGTTAATGTATATAAAGTACATGAGAGCTATAAGAGCTAGATTTTTCTTCAGTAATCAAATCACTTACCGTATTTGAGCTAATGGAGCCTTTCCAATTGAGACATAGTGGGAAAAAATGACAAATCATTACTGCTATGCAGGTTGGGAATTTGTTTGGAAGGTTTCAAAAAAGATGTAGCATACTTAGGAACATTGGATCTCAGACGTTGTGCTTCGAACTTCTCATTTATGTTTAGCAGATGGAGCTTGGTAGTCAGGGAGAGCCGGTAATCAATTTCTGTCTGCTGTAGGAAGAAAAGCCTCTGCAGCACATGTATGCTGTGAGATAAGATAACAGCATGGCTCATCATGCACTGTTCACCCTTTTGTGCTATATGAGCACTTAATATCTACCCGTACTAATACAGCTCAACACTGAATAGATGCATTTTCACAAAAGACATTAATTTTCCAGCAGAATCATCAGATTCACACTGTACTATGGAGAGATAATTAGCTGGGTTTGTGAATAATGAATCTGCCATTTCTACAATAAGTACAAACCTAATTTCAAAAAAGTTGGGACAAAGAACAAATTGTAAATAAAAATGGAATTCAATGATGTGAAAGTTTTCTAAATTCCATATTTTATTCAGAAAAGAACATAAATGACATATCAAACGTTTCAACTGAAATGTATCATTTAAAAATAAAAATTAGGCGATTTTGAATTTTGTGACAACAACACATCTCAAAAACGTTGGGACAAGGCCATGCTTGCCACTGTGCGATATCCTCTTTTCTCTTTACAAAATTATGTTACAGTCTGGGGACTGAGGACACAAGTTGCTCAAGTTGAGGGATAGGAATCTTAACCCATTCTTTTCTAATGTAGGATTCTAGTTGCTCGACTGTCTTATTTCTTTTCTGTCGTATCTTCCATTTTTATAATGTGCCAAATATTTTTTATCTGGACTGCAGGCTGGCCAGTTCAGTACCTGGACCCATCTTCAAAGCAGCCATGATGCTGTAATTGATGCACTATGTGGTTTGGCATTGTCATGTTGGAAAATGCAAGGTCTTTCCTGTAAAAGACGTCATCTGGATGGAAGCATATGTTGCTCTAGAACCAAGATATGCCTTTCAGAATTTATGGTGTCCTTCCAGATGTGTAAGCTGCCTATGCCACTCCTAGTGCCATGCACTAGTGCAACCCCATAAAACCAAAGATGCAGGCTTCTGAACTGAGCGCTGATAACAACTTAGGTCGTCCTTTTCCTCATTAGTCCGAATGACATGGTTTCGCTGATTGCCATAAAGAACTTCAAATTTTGATTCGTCTGACCAAAGAACAGTTTCCCACTTTTCCACAGTCCATTTTAAATGAGCCGTGGCCCAGAGAAGACGTCTGCGTGTCTGGATCTTTTTTAGATATTATTAGAACTATAGAGTTTCAGCTGGCAACGGCAGATGGCATGGTAATTGTGTTCACAGATAATGTTGTCAGGAAATATTCCTGAGCCCATTTTGTAATTTTCAATACAGAAGCCCAAAGATCACAAGTTCGATGACAGAGACAGGGAAAGGTAGAGAACTGGCTGACATGATGGAGAGAAGAAAGGTGGATATTTTGTGTGTGCAGGAGACAAAGT
>JAOUQV010320651.1:0-12271 GCA_028565295.1 Aspidoras spilotus
ATTACCAAGCCATATCTAAAACTGCCCCAAATGTAACACAGTAAAAAAAACAAATATATAACTGGACGCTTTATCTTACTGTGTTCATGAAATCATCTAAAATTAATGTTTTCAGTTTATTTATAAAGTAATAGATGTATCCATTAAAATATTTTGTTAAGAAGTCTAATTTCATAATATAGGGTGGGCAATTCATATGGATACATACTGTGTGTATCAGTATAAATGGCCCACAATGTACATTAAGCAATCAGGTTAGGTTAGGCAGGTTAGGCAACACTGGCAGGTGGCATATGATCACCACTAAAGCGCCCCAGTTGGACGTTTATGTCACAAACTTAAAGAAAACATTAAAATAAAACATAATAAAAATGGATCATAAATAAATAAATAACAGAGAAGAAAATAATAGAAAGAATCAAATTACTGATGAGGTGAACAAGGCGAAAAACAAAAATCACATGCTGTTCCAGGGGACGAATATTGGAGAACACAACGTTAGCTGAGAGAATGGCAAAGCTTGATTGTGGCTAATGTGGACTTTTTAAATAGACTTTCATGCTCATTTTAAATAATCACATGGTTGCATATATTACTTTAAGTGGTTCTAAATCATCATGTTGGTGGTGTAAATGAACTTGAATGAATCTATTTTCATTTATGTCCCAGGGCTCCCTCATGTCTTTGTCACCTTCTGGTTCTACCCTGTAGTTATGCTGTCATAATGCTAGTCTGTGGAGTTTCTTCTTGCTCTCTGTAAAACTTGTGTATGGATTGATTATTGGATAGTTGATCGTATCTAACGCTCTTTACTCTTTTTTTCCTTTCTCTCTTTTCTCCCTTTTCTCTTTTCTATCCTCTCTTTCGGATGAGCTACACCTAATATGATGGAGTAACCAGGAGATGTCAGATGTCAGCGACCCTGTGCCTGCCGGTTCCTTCCGAATGCCCTTTCACTTTAATTATTATTAATATAAATGTTATATATTATTGTTTGTTATAGAATTATTTATTAAATGTTATATATATATATTGTTATATTATTACTATTGATATTTTATTGTTAGTGTATATTATTGTTAGTTATAGAACTATGTATTAGATGTATACATATTATATTTTATCAAATGAGGATGGGTTCCTTCATGAGTCTGGTTCCTCTCAAGGTTTCTTCCTTACTTCCGTTAGCAAGTTTTTCCTCGCAACCTTTAGCAATGTAATACATGAGTTTGTACTTAAATTAGTCTGTGTCCTCGACCACTTTTTTGTCTCCTATTGGGACTGGACTGATATCATGCTGGTATCATGCTTATGACTTCTGGTTAAAAAGAAGCTGTTCATATAAGCAAAATGAACCAATGAAATTTCACTTTGTGGATTCTTTGTAAGTAAACTTACATTATTACAACTCTTATTAGGTTGGAAAATAAAACAAATGTGGACAGTAAAAACCACTAAACAAAAAAAATTAAATGCCACTGAAAGTAAACTCCATGAAGACATGGCTGAGAGGGCTCTCTGGAAATCTGTTGAACAGCTTAAGGCTGAAAGAACAACTGCAAAGAGACTTTTCTTGAAACTTGTCAATGGCATCACAGAAAACTACAAGATATAACTGAAGAGAAACTCAAAAGCAGCTTTGATTAGCTACAACAAGAGGCTGAAAAAGTCGTGAAAATAAATGTTGATGTGGTAGCTGTACTTGTCGCTAAATTGGAAGAACTGGGTACAGGAGAAGAACCTAGCCTGACAGAACAGCAAAAGGATAATTCAACAAAGACTGCAAATAAGTGTGAAGCAAGATCAAAGAAGATCAAATCACTTATTTGGGAAACACTTTGGTCTAAATTTAGAGTGATTGAACTGTCCAGATTATTACTCTCAGTAGAGATAGCATGCGCACGGGTTGCCTGTGTTAAGCCTGGTTGCCATCCCGAGATGTTTGACTCCATGCTTAGGCATTTGCGAGAGCTTGCAAAGGATGTTAAAGAAATGTATAGCCTATAGAGGTGATGGATTCAAACAAGCAATCAATAAGTCTTTCAAAATCAATTAAGGGACCTTGCGCTTTACATTGTTAATCTTATTTCAAGCAGAGCCAATTTTATTCAGTCCAAGATGGAGATAGCAGTTCCATATAATTATTTTTCTTCTAAAGCTAAAACGAGGCTTTCTCCAAGTTTAATGGAAATAAGTGAGAATTTATAAAAGAAAAAGGACAGGAAGCGCTTCAGAGCCAAGGAGAGCCTACGGGGTAAAAAGAAGTTAAGAAGATCCAGTTATTGAACAGTCTTGTAGAAAAGATTTTATCATTTTTGCATCTCAGTATATATAGTACTGCAGAAGATGTAGTTCATGTATTGGAAAATCATTTTAGGAATTGTACAACAATTGCTATTAAGATAATTGCTGTTATCTGAGAGAAAATGTCACCTGTAAGTAATCATCAGTCTCGGAAAATAGTGCAACTGATCTAGGCAATGGAGAAGGCATTTCAGTATTTGAGCGACCTAGGAAACATTAGAACTATTAAAGTAAACTTTCTGAACCCTCAAAAAAGGATGGTTGGTCTATGCTGTGGATGAAAGAAATGCTGTTGTATCAAGCAATCGGTCTGATAACCTGACATTTCTGAAGGGGGCAAGGGAGCAATTATGCTTGAGCAATTGAAGGATGATAAAGTAAGCAGAAGATAGTCAAAGCAGAACTAAATATGCTAAAACTCAGTATGTTAAATCAGAGTATTCTGCAGGATGTGTAGTTTGCAGTGATGAAAATCATAAGAAAAAGCTATACTTATGTTAGCAATTCAAGGAGTTAAACCTATCTGGAAAAAAGAGGACTCTGAAAAAAACTTGTTACAAGTGCTTGAAAGTTTATGATGACAACACGTATTACAAGCCCAAGTATTTGTGTGAGAGGCATGAATGCCAAAATGAAGAGCCTACTTATTATTATTATTTGTATCCCTATGCCTAATGATACAAATTAAATCCCTAAAAAAGAATGATTGTGAAGAATAGGGGGAGGTACACACAAGAACAGGAATAGTTGTTAGAAATAATGCCAGCAGAACTAGAGCAATACCTAAGTGCATTCTCAAATGCTACTTTAAAAACTTTCCATAACCCGAAAGATAAACAAAAGAAGCAAAGCTTTTTTTAAGAAATTGGCTTGCAGGAACTACCTGTGATTATGAAGCTTTTACAGGTCACTGCAACTGCTGGGCATAAGATCGGGACTATAATTAATTTGACTTCATATACAAATTATATAACTTATAAGGTAGCAAGTAAATTTAATCTCAAAAGTGAAAATATTATCCTGGTTGTCCATGGAGTTGGTGTCCATGGATGAAGGTTCTGCTAAGAATCTGAATTAAGACTCCCTTTAGGAGTCATCAAAGGTATAATCAAAGCACATAAAATAATTTGTTATGGATGGGAATCATTGCAAGTTTTGACAAGAATGTGATAGCAGAACAATTGCAAACATTTTTCTCTGATGTTTCACCTGAAGAGCTTCAAAGGCTTCATGAGATTGATTTGCTCATAAGCCATAGAGAAGGCCATCTTGCCCCGCAAAGAATTCAGGCTATTGGAGACCTTGTCTTATGGAATGGGTTGCTGGAAAAGTCTGTTGGAGTTGCTCACCCCAATGTCTTTACCCCAATCTCACCGTATCTGCTTATAAGTCAAAAACTTATTTTTTTCCGATTAATGAGATTAGCTGTTGAAATTTATGAGGAATATACAGAGGAAACTTCTGGACATTCTCTAACAGCTAAACAAACTGTTTCTGGGAAGACAAGTACTTTTTCTATAAACCAGGACATTCTGAATTGAGGAAAATGGGACAGAATCGGCGCAGCATGTGAACCCAAGTTTGGTGGCTGTAACTGTGGAAACTGTCAGCTTGGGGTAAAAAGATAACACTTGCAGAAGATGGAGAGCTTGAAGTTATAAAAGGAGGTCTTACTTACATTCCAGGAGACCACCACAGCTGAGAGTCCCACTGGTATACCAAGTATCCTTGGTTAGAAGATCAAGTATCCTTAAAAGATAACAAAAAGGCAGTTGAATATACATTTCTCAAGACTGAAATATGGTTGACCAAAGAATCTAAATGGAAGAGTACATACAGTGCTCAAGTGCATGACACGATTGTCACGGGAGCTGCTGTTGAATTATACAGAAATATAATTGTAAATTTAAATAGAACAGTTTGGTATATGAGTCACCTCATTGCACCTAATCCTCATTCTATTACAACTTCTAATAGAATCTAATAGGTAATGAGGTAGAATGAGAATGAGCTGATGTAAAACAGCATTCAAAGGTCTACAGAACCTGCACAAAACTGCTATTCGCCCATCGTTCATCCATCTCAAAGATGAGCGACTGGTATTAGAACACGATAGTTATGTGGAAGGCATTCTTACTTCCCACAATGACTTTAACCAGCTGAGATCTATAACAGCAAATGTGCATGGAATATTAAATGCTGTCAGCTTTGAGCTAAAACAATGGGTCTATTCAGGGTAAACTGGAAGACAGCAGTAATATAGCTAGATAATAAAGATAATAAAGCTCCCAGATAATAAAGCTCTTGGTCTGGGCTATGACAAGCAAGAACACCAGCTCCATATCATGGCTTTGATAAATTTTTCCAAAAGAAAGAAAAAGATGCAGCTTGGTTGTAATCTCTCTTTAGAGGAAATACGAGTCAGACACTCATAGAGAACTACTAAGTTAACTCTTCCAATTATATGACCCTATTGGGCTAGCAATTCCAATTAAATAAAAAGGAACAATCTTGTGCAAAAGACATTCCAAGAGGCAAATGTCAAAAGTCTTCCAGCCAAAAAACGTGGGACATACTGCACTCAGAGACGAAGCTGTTTGCCTTTTTAAAGAATATACATTACTTAAGGAAATTAAATTAATCAGAGCTTTAACACCGCATAAAACTGTTGAGATTCTGTATGCTATTACATTCTCTGACGGAAGTGAGAGCAAATACGGTAATGTACTTAAGATATAATTCAGACTAAGGAGCGATTGTAAGATTGGTGGAATCAAAAAAAGTTGAGCCCCTTATATCATAAAGAGAGTTAAAGCTGAGATGTGTGGGGCAGTGTTTACTGCACGGTTGAAGAAGTTTATGCACAGCCTAATTAATGAATAGTTGTTGAAAAACAGTTCTGGGTACAGTGCAGCAGGAAAGTTATGGTTATCGAACATTCTTCGCCAACCAAATTGGAGAAATTCAAAGCAGAACAAATATTCAAGACTGGTGGTGGGTACCTGGACATCAAAATATTGCTGATGTGATTACCAGAGGTGACGGGGTAAAGACCTAAGTCCCGATTCCAAATTCCAAAATGGACCGAAGTTCCTGAGTTTGCTAGTAAGTGAGTGGCCCATTATATCACCAAATGACTTATCAAATGACTTATCAAAATCACACTCTGTTATAGGCAATGAATAAAGGAAAACACAACGCTAAGTGAGAGAAAGGCAAAGCGTGATTGTGGCTTGCAACTTTGGTGTGGTCTACACTTTTGTGTGGTTCGGAGGACATATGCGGCTTGTAATGCACGAAATTTGAAGAGACAGCCAATAAGATGCGATATTTTATTCATTAAGAAACTAGAATAGTGGATTGTTTAGTGATGGGAATCTGAAGCTTTCTGATTCACTGAAGCTTTTCATCCAATTGTACAGAAAAAAAGGTTTGCTTCATGAAGCCTCATGAACCAGTGAACATTAGCGCCATCTAATGTCTTTCATTAATTCCTTTTCAGCTTTTAACTACATTTAATTTCATTAAAATATTTTTTTTCATGTTTTGTAAATATAGGACATCTGTTTGGTTTGTTGTGAGTTTCTATACATTTCTATAAATTATGCATAATTTCAATTGCCTGTTTTTCATTGGCAGGGCTCATATAGGCTTTCTCTATGACTATCCATGCATATCATGTTAATGTTTGAGTATGGATGTAAAAATAACAAAAATGCTTGTATAAAAACAAGTTTGATTTATTATAGGTTGTAGTGATTGTGGACATTAGCATCTTTATTTAAAATTTTTATTTAGAAATAGGATTTGTTCCACTGTGCTTGATTTCTTTTTTATTTACAATTTCTTTAGACTTTGAACCTGCGCTCACATGGCACTGAGGAGGCTGGTGTACATAAAAATTCCTGCTGATAGAAGTGGGGATAAACAGTTTTATGTAATGACCAGAAACTTTAATGGATCGTAGGACCGTGGAAGAATTGGGTCAGTCAGGTATCTTTAAACATCAACAGTAGCATCTGCAGCGACATTTCTAACTAGCCTTGTTTGTTCAACATGGCTGTCCAATAAATTCAGTAAACGCTTACCTGAAAGAATAAACAACACACATGATGAAACAGGTTGAAGGGTTTTGTAGAGCATATTAACTTTCACTTCTCAATAGAATGGAAACAAAAAATCACAAAAAACTTAAGAGTACCTAAAGATGATGCTGCACCAGATGAGGTTCCTGCTGTCTCTTTCTGTTGATGGCTGCTGGTAGTGTTTTGTGCTTCTCGATTTTTATCCGTGTTGCACATTCTGCTGTGAGTGGTTTTACTGCAGCTTGTGCATTAGACAGGCTACAGAATCCCACAGTTTTATATTGTGGATCAAAGAGAGTGGTGAGTGTCATTATGCTCATTGTCTCATAGGAAGAAACCCTTTCTGTTAACAGTCTCTGGAGGTTCCAGCAAAGGTTTAATAATTTTTCATCCTGCATTTGTGGTTTCTTTAAATTCACAATATGCCTTAACATGCGAATTAGGAAAATTACTTTGAAACCTGAAACTCTTCTTTCCTCAGATAGTTCTGTTGTTGCCTTAAAAATAGATAGCACTCCTAAGCACTCATATATAGTTTGATATTCTTCAGTTGTTAAAGGTACCAAACCAGTCTTTAGAGACTGAAGAAGCACCAACTGGCTCTCTTTGCTGATATAACCGCTGCAGCATGGCAAAAGTACTGTTCCAGTGGGTGTCTATTTCTTTAAACAGTTTAGAAGTAGGTCTTCCCATTTGTTCCTAAATTTAAAATAGTCTTTATTTTGCTGTTGTACTGGACCTAAAGTAACCAGCAATCTTTCTGGCCTTTGACCTAATGTCTTGTTGTCCATGTGTGTGATCCAGTGCTTTTTTCACAATAAGATTTTTGGCACATTACTGTATTAGCGGCTGGTTCAAAAGGAACAAATCTTAGCCCCCGCATCGGGATCATCTCTCTCCTCATTTACTTACAAACTTTTACAGATGCACCATAGAGAGCGTACTGACTCTCTGTGTGACCATGTAGTATGGAAGCACAAATGTGGCTGACAGGAAGGTCCTACAAAGGGTGGTGAAGATTGCTCAACATATTGCCAGTGCAGAATTACCCACCATCAGTGACCTTCACCATCAACGCTATGTACAAAAAAGCATGCAGCATCATCAAGGACCCCTTTCACCCATGCTACTAACTATATAACCTCCTTCCCTCAGGGAGCAGATACAGAAGTATCCGTACAAGAACCAGTCGACTTAGGAACAGCTTCTCTCGTTCATCCATCACACTACTGAACTCTTCATCACACTGACAATACACAAACATACTGCAATATACAGGGCTCAGTTATTACACACGGACTATAACATTCCCTTATTATACACAATAAATAAGCTATAAATACTCTGTTATTGATTAATATTTACACTCCTGTACATTACTGCGATTTTGCACCCGATCTGTTGGTTGCCATTTTTGCACTGTGTTTCATTTTGGCACAGTGTTCCTTTTTGTACTGCTAACACATTGTCCTGTACTTGTACAGATGAATGACAATATAGTTGAGATATCAGGGGCACACAAGAGGACATACTCAGCCTAAGAAGAAAAAGAAAGTGGGGTAAAACATAAAATATGCATGTGAAGGTGCAATTAAAAAAACAGTATATAAAATGTATATAAAACAAATGCAAAATACAATAGAAATAGCACAAACTAAAAGTGGAGAGAGACACTCATTGAATCGAATGAAGACAGTTATCTGCCTTTAACTGAAATGATAGTGTTTGTCCGTTAAGCTACTGTGGCTACAGGCTAAGGCAACTTCACAAAATAAAAAAAAAATAAGATTTTTAATCAAAAATGTAAAATAAAATTCAAAGTTTGAGAAAGAAGGTTGGCAGGCAAGAAGGAAAGAAGGGAGAAAATATCATTGCAATTGAAAGAGCTTTTAAAGCACAGACCTCGAGTAACACGTCCATGAAGCCTAATCACACCAAAGCCTTATCGTGGTCCCTATGAAATTACTTCTGGCAAGCCCCTACCTCCGCTCCTCGATTTAGCTTGGTGTACCGATTTTTCCTAGGATTGTAAGCTGTAGCATACCTTACATAATTAAAAGGCGTGATATTTTGCAAAAAGTGTTTTTAATTGAAACCATGATTAAACGTTTTTTTTTTTTAATAAATTACTATGGATTTTATTTTCTATTGTAAAAGACCATCCAGACTGTTACTAATGAAAAGTGCAAGAATCAGCATCTGTGATGTCATGTGGTCCATCAGTGCCCACACATTATCTGATCTGTAATGTAAATGTATCAATAATTTGAAGTACTATATTTTTATTGTGAAGAAACATGTGCTGCCACCAAGGCTATTTCTTTCCCAGGTACTCCTAGTCAAATTCAGCAGAACAATGACAGGGCTTATGCTATATGTGGTATAATAATGTGGCTTCCTAAAGCATATGTGTGCTTGACTGTCATGTCTGCAGTCAAGATCTGTCTCCTATTGAACATGCATGGCACATCATATAAATGAGAATTCAACAAGGCTACAATAGAGTTGATTTATTTTAGTAATTTAATCAAAATGTGTAATCAACGTGTAAAATATATACAAGTTTTACTTTTAGAATGTAATTATGTAAATAAATCCACTTTTTTTGATATTCTAATTGCATGAGCAGCACCTGTATACAGGTGCATCTTAATAAATTAGAATATAATCAAAACATTAATTTATTTTAGTAATCCAATACAAACAGTGAAATGCACATTTTATATAGAATTATTACAAACACAGTAATCTATTTCTAGTGTTTATTTCTGTTATTGTTTATTACTATGTTATACATCCAATGAAAATTCAAAATTATAAAACACAAAACTGCACAGGCTTCCTAAGTGTTTAAAATGATCCCTTAGTCTGGTTCAGTATGATACACAATCATGGGGAAGACATTGGCAGTCACCGAACAACGTAATTGCTAAAAGACCTGGCTGTTCACAGAGTGCTGTATCCAAGCATATTAATGAAAAATTTAGTGTAAGGAAAACGTGTAGGAGAAACTGCCTTGAAAGGAATCTCAAGATAAAGCCACTAAACAACTTGGAGGAGATTCATTAGGAGTGAACTGCTGCTGGAGTCAGTGCTTCAAGAGCCACTACACAGACGTATCCAGGACATGGGATACAACTGTTACTTTTTGTGTATCAAGCCGCTTATGAACAAGAGACTTGGCCCAGAAGTGTCTTACCTGGGCCAAGGAGAGAAAGAACTGTACTGTTGCTCAGTTTTCCAATATGTTGCTTTCAGTAAATTTTGCATTTCATTTGGAAATGACACAACCCAAGCTGCGTGAGTTCTAGTGTGAAGGTTCCACAATCAGTGATAAGCCATGTCATCTTTTGGTGTAGGTCCACTATGTTATATCAAGACCAATGTTAGTGAAGCTGTGTACCAGGAAATTTTAGAGCACTTCATTTTATCCCAGTTGAGAAACGGTGGGAGAAAAAAGAATAGGGAAAGAGAATAAAGAGAGTTAGACATGATCAACTATATAAAGGACAATTTAAACACAAGTTCTGCAGAGAGCAAGAAGAAACTCCGGCGGACTAGCACTATGGCAGCATAACTACAGGGTAGAAACAGAAGGTGACACACACATGAGGGAGCCCTGGGACATATAGCAGCCAGCCACTCCACCGTCAACAAACCTGAGTGATCTCTTGAGAGTATTAAAACAACCTGGGCTTCTATAACACCTCAGCAGTTCCACAAGCTAATCTCCTCCATGCCATGCCGCACTGAGGCAGTAGAAGAAGGATTTGTGCAAAAGAAGCCCCGACCAAGTATTAAGTGCATTTACTGTACATATATTTCAGTAGGACAAAATATCTGCGAAACAACATTCCTCCAGACCAAGGTGCTACACACAACATTATAGTGCACTTGTGCAAACAGTACAACCAATAAATACACGACAGTACAAACAAAAAATACGGACAATACCGAAGAATAAATACACACAGTACAAACAATAGGATGCTCAGGATGCTCTTAATGACTCCTCTGTGAATGTGGTGAGGATGGGTGCTGGGAGATGAGTCTTCATCAGCCTCCATAAGAAGTAGAGACCCTTCTGGGCTTTCTTGGTGATGGAGCTGGTGTTGATGGACCAGGTGAGATCATCTGCCAGGTGAACGAAAACGAATTTTGTGTTCTTGATGATCTGCACAGCAGAACAGCCGATATTAAGTGGCGAGTTTTTATATCTCGTCTTTCTGAAGTTCACAACCATCTCTTTGGTTTTGTCCACGTTCAGAGACAGATCACACCAGTCCGTTAGCCGCCGCACCTCCTCTCTTATGCTGACTCGTCATTCTTTCGGATGAGACCCATCACAGTCGTGTCATCAGCGAACTTGATGATATGATTTGAGCTGTGCATTGCCACACAGTCATGAGTCAGCAGGGTGAACAGCAGTGGACTGAGCACGCAGCCCTGGGGAGCTCCAGTGTTTAGTGTGATCGTGCTGGAGGTGCTACATCTGATCCAAACTGACTGTCAGAAAGTCAAGTACACAGAAAACGTCTTTCGTACAGTGATGATGGTGGTGGCCTTAAAACTTGTGGGAACAATGAAGCTGCTCAGAGAGATGCACATTTTCTGAGGACTTTTCTAGGAATGTTGTCTGGTCCATTGGTCTTCCTTATATCAGCCACAGTAAAAGACAGCACCTGGTCATTTGGAGAAGGGGTGGGCTTTCTTGCAGTTTTGTTGTTCTGCGCCTCAAACCGTGCATAGTAGTGGTTTAGCACATCTGGAAAGGAAGCATCACTGTCACAAGCAGGTGGTGTCGTCTTGTAGTTGGTGATGGTTTGGATACCCATGTTTGTGTAAACAAGATCCAGCATGTTTACTCCTCTTGTAGCAAAGATGTTGATGGAATTTAGAGAAAACGTACCTTAGATTTGCGTGATTGAAATCTCCAACAACAATAAACAGTCCATTGTGGTGTGTTTTGCAGGTCGCTAATAGATCCATACAGTTCATATAGTGCTTGCGTGGCGTTAGCATCAGGTGGAATGTAAACACTCACAATGAACACCGTGGTGAATTCTCACGGTAAATAAAAAGGTCCATCTTACCACCATAAACTCCTCCAGCGATAACCATGAACTAGAGACTAGCACAGAGTTCTGGTACTATTTAGAGTTAATGTAAACACCGCCGCGAATCTTACCGCACAGAGCTGGGTTACTGTCATTTCGAATGGCGGCATCCGGAATTCTATCGTTGAGCCATGTCTCCGTAAAAACAAAAACACAACAGTCTCTGGATTCTTGCTGTGTAGTTCTATGAAGTCGGACGTAGTCCAATTTATTTTCCAGCGAGCTGGCTGGGTTGGCTTTGTTTTTAGCCTAGCATGGACTCCCGCTCACTTACCACGCTTTTGTTTTTGCTCGCACTCAGCCACCGGCATCAGGAAATGTCGAGGCTTCAGTAGCAGGCCGAGGTCGCGTAGTTTCTCCTACACTTCTTCCTTTATGCTGCTTATTTTATTTTTGCAGTAATGAAGAAGCGTCTGACGGTGATATACATGGACAGCAGGAGTTCCGACGTCCATATACCAGAGGTATAACAATCTTAACAGACAAAAAACCGTTTTGGTCCGGTGTGTTCACGCGTGCACAGCCATCTCCATCCATATAATTATATAATATTCTTATATAATATTCTTATTTTCTGAGATAATAATTTTGTTTTTTTCATTGGCTGTAAGCAATAATCATCAACATTAACAGAAATAAACACTAGAAATTGATCACTTGGTTTGTAATAAATGTTCATAATATATGCATTTAAACCAGCCATTAGAGAGCACAAGCCAGTGTATTTCTAGTGCCGGTCCCAAGCCCGGATAAATGGTGAGGGTT
>JAOUQV010320720.1:0-19340 GCA_028565295.1 Aspidoras spilotus
AGGCTTGTCCAATTTAGCCATGAAACCTCCCACACTAAAATGACAGGTGTTTCAGTTTCATTGTTTAACCCCTGTATATATACTTTCCTTACCAAATTAATACCAAACATACCAAATTAAGTTTAAACATATCATATACAGTTCAAAATATCATCAAAAGTTTCAGAAAATCTGTAAGAATCTTTGTGCGTAAGGGTCAAGGCCGGAAAACCATACTGGGTGCCCGTGATCTTTCAGGCCCTTAGAGGGCACTGCATTACCTACAGGCATGCTTCTGTTTTGGAAATCACAAATAGGGCTCAGGATTATTTCCAGAGAAAATGATATGTGAACACAATTCATTGAGTCATCCGACGTTGCCAAGTAAAAATCTATAGTTTAAAGAAGAAGTTGTATCTAAACAAGATCTAGACATGCAGACGTCTTCTCTGTGCCAAGACTTATTTAAAATAGACTGTGTAAAAGTGGAAAACTGTACTGTAGTCAGACGAATCAAAATATGAAGTTCTTTATGGAAATCAGGGACGCTGTGTCATTAGGTCTAAGGAGAATAAGGACAAACCAAGTTATTAGAATCCTGCATCTCTGGTATGGGGTTTCATTAGTGTGTGTGGGCAGCTTACACATCTGGAAGGACGCCATCAATGCTGAAAGGTATCCAGACAACGTTCAACATGACAATACCAACCACATACTGCATCAATTACAGCATCATGGCTGTGTAGAAGAAGGGTCCAGGCACTGAACTTACACCCATAGAAAACATTTGGCACATCATAAAACGGAAGATATAACACAAAATACCTAAGACAGTTGAGCAACTAGAATCCTACATCCTACACTACAAAATACTGCACTATTTCAACTATTCAATGTACTGCATAACACGGTGCTTCAGAGTACGTACAATATATAAGAGGTTACATGACATTATATTCTGTGTTTTGATTTTTTTTTTTTTTTTTATTATCAGAAATGAAACATAGGTGCTTGCAAAGACTAAGCCCTTCGTGGGTTGTGTGTTTATTTTTTTGCAGATCTGACTCCATCACTCACTGTCCCACAAACTACAAAGAAATCCTCCTACCTTCTGTTAAGAACCCCAACGTTAAAAGAGGTAGAGACTCGGATGGAATTATTATCCGCTTGCAAACAGACAGACAGACAGACAGATAAACGTGTATATCATTAAAGCGTCCATGTTTTTGATCTGTAACAATATTCCAACCCTTGGCATTATACTCCTTGGCATTATACTTAGTTTAAATGATCATCTGTTGTAATGCTAATTGTGCAATCCTCCACGACAGTATTGCTTGTAAAACCACGTCTTATTTTTTCCCCAACATCTTTCTCACTTTTTTTGAGTGTGTTACAGGCATCATATTCTTTTTTCATATAAATTACTTTTTGTATGCAAGTTGCATACTGTTTAGTTTACTTCTTAGAATACTCTACTGTTTTTAGGGTTTAGGTGTTCCTGTTATTTGAAAAAAATCACTTTTAGGGTATCAGATCCTGCCTTGTGTTTGGATGAATCAGACCATCACATGGATTATTTTCCTACAGTAGCACACCCTACTGTGTTTAATTCTATTAAATCTGACTTCAAACTATATAATAAATCTAAATCAAATTAATGCTACGACTAATGAAAGCCTTGCTCTGACTAGTGGCTGCAGGGACAACATGGTTCCAATGTTTCCCTACAAGGGGTTTTACAATAAATATAGTAAAATAATATTTTTAATACAGGGTGTCAATACGTTACGAGCTGTGAATCAATAACAGGGGAAAAAGTGATGTGTGTAAACCAGTGGCCGTAATGAGAGTTCTATTCTTACAGTTCTGAGACAGACTGTAGTGACATCAAGCGGCCCAGTGCCTAACAGGTATGAGTATTACTATTTTTATGCAATGCTTAAGCAGGCATTTGGAGCTTGTGAGAAAAAAAAACTTAATTGTTTTTGTTAGCCCGTTGGACGATTAGTTGTGTGTGAAATGGCAGAGTGCAAGCCTGAGCTGGAACAGCCAAAATCATTGTTGCATTCATCGCGGGTTTGGGAATATCTTGGTTTCCCAGTCAGTTATAATTACGACAGACACAGAGTGGTGGATCATATGGTAGTTGTGTGTAAATCCTGCTCTATACGAGTATCAAACATTGTTGCGAATACATATAATATGCAAAATCATTTGAGAAGACATCATCCAAATGTGTCTCTTGGTGCAAAGAAAAAATGAGTAACAGCAGCTGCATTTAACCAGCTGTTAAGCTGTGATAGTAAACAGGCAAAGCAAATTATCTACTGTTCTAAGAAGACTCAGAGAGAAAAAAATAAAGAAGGATGTTTGTAATGTGCAAAGAAACACAAGGTTCAGCCACAAGTCCTGGAACAAAATTCTTTAGACTGACAAGATTAATAAATGTGTGGAGAAAGAATAGAATCTGTGAAGCATGGTGGAGGTAATATTGTGAATTGGGGTTGCATGGCTTATTCTGTAATGGGCTCATTAAACTTTATTGATAATGCAAAAGTTCTTGACACCCTCTTTTTTTCAGAAAATATGCTGTTGTACTAAAATTATTATATTTAAAAACATTACATTTTTCAATAAGTAAATCAAATGTAAAGATTTTTGTATATAAGTAAATAAAGAAAAATATCAGAGCACTTTGAAGACGAAAAAAGGATGCTGGTTTTTACAGCAATAAAAGAAACATGTGACAGTCAAAGTCTCCAGAAGAATTGCGTATTCTACAAGATTGCCTAACTACTGAAAATACTGTGACTATGTTTTAGGCATATGCAAGGACATGCTGTAAAGCAGAAATGCCTTCAAACATAATGAAACTGTTTCTCCATAAAATAAAACATTAAGAAAAACAGAAAGGACCAAACTAAAAGAAGTCTATTGCTATGTATACATGGACAAAAATATTCGGACCGATCGGAATAAAAAGGCGTCATCTAAACATGCCATTCTGAAGATTTTGATCTGATTAATCGGAATGAAATTGTATTCCGAACGAGAGAGGTGGTTTATGCCGATCCTTATTAGGAAACATGCCCACGTACACACTTAATCCGAGTGAGGTGCAATAGTAACAGGACTGCACATGTGTGGCAGTTGGTTGGTTTGTTTATAGAGCAGGCAGAAATGCTTCTTCTTCTGTGTACTTCCATTAGAAATACCTGGTTTTCTGCATTAATAAATGTGACATGATCAAATAGACAAACACAATGTGTTAAACCTAATACTACACCAACAACAATATAGCTCTTAAATACAATTAAATATTTACTCCAAAGTTTTGGCTTCCTCCATGGACACCATGACTGTTCAGTGATTTGTGTACGATAGACTCATGAACAGAGATGTTCAGATACTTCTTGTGAATTGCAAACCTGTCTTTTATTATTCAAAGTAGCTCTACACATTGCTCAAATATCGTATCTGATTGAACTCCAGGTTTTCTAATTCCTGACTCCAACTAGCTTTTGCAGAATCATTAGCATAACGGTTCACTTAATATTTTCACCAGCACTGTGAATGATTAATGGATGTGTCTAATAAAGGCACGAAATATTATAACTGTTTGTGTGTTATTAGGTCACTAGGTAAAAAGAGTTCCCATCATTTATTTTTAAATATGCTATATATTTAGCCAAAAGTATTAATTCACCTGCGTATACGCATATGAATGACATCCCATTCTTAATCCATATGGATTAATATGTTGGCCCATTTGCAGCTTCAAATATTCATGGAAGGATTTCCACAATGGTGAATGAAAAATGTTACTTTGGCTGTTTTTTTGCATTAGGAATATAGATTTGTTGCATCACAGTATAAAGAGATGGGGTAGTAAGGAAAGCAAGGAGATTTTGGATGGCCATTTGTCTCAACCTGCAAACTGCTTTATCTCACTGAACCAAACTGAACTTAAGTATTTGCAGCTTAGAATTTATTTAAATTATTTAGAAGAAGGAAATTTGTACACCAGATACTAGATACAGGTTTAGTTTCAGGCTAGAAAAGGGAGAGTTTTCATTAATAATTTATCCTCACTGATTGGTTTACTGGTGCGACTGCATGGCTCCCCTGAGCAATCGCATCAGTGCACCATTATGCACATACTGTATTATATACAGTAAGTGTGGAAATATATAACATTTACCAAAAAACTAGTAGTTGTAATTAAAGATACTATGCCAACACTCCCGAATGTTAGATATCACAGGTAGAAGACTGTCGACTGTGATGAAACAAAGATTGAACACTCTGACAAGGCCACTCCAAAATTGTAATAATCAGCATGTAGTAGTCGGCAGGGGCACAAAGGACCCCAGGGTAGCTGCTAACTAAAGGCCTCACTCACGTTGGGTAATATTAAATGTTCATGAGCCCACCATCAGGAGAACACTGAACAACAACGGTGTCTATGGGAGGGTTGCAAGTCATTGCTCTCCAAAAAGAGCAAATTGCAGATTCTGCTCTTCAGCAGTTTGCTAAAGAACATGCAAACAGGCCAGAAAGCTATTGGAAGAATGTTTTGTGGATGTATAAAATCAAAACGGAACATTTTGGCTGAAATAAAAATTATGTTTGAAGAAAGGAAAACACTGTATTGTGATAAAAATTTTGGCTTTAAATATTGGCACCTCAAAAACGTACTGTTCTCCTGGCAATACTTTCATGCTTTTGTTGAAACATGCTATATGCCTAGGTGCTATTACAACCCTGAGGACATAGATGACTGGAACATCCAAATTCAAAGATTTCACTGGGTGACTACCAGGGGTGTGCATCTCATCGATAAATGATCAGATATGTATCTCGATAAATGCATTACAATTCAGAGATTTATATTTTAAATTGTACTGATGATAGGATATGAAATAATAAGATACTTTTTTGTTTAGAGGAGATTATTATTTTACATTATGATTCATCACGTGTTAATACTAAAATGTGTTGTTGCTTGCATTTAAATAGATTTTAAAAAACTAGAGAACAAGTAGAGTTGTATTTGACATTGAATTTAGAAACATATTATGTATCATATTGCACTGGAAGAAACAGCTACCTATTTTTTTTAGTTTTCTGTTCTTTAGGTAAAAACTTTTGATTTTAAGCTTGGTTGTGTGCTATGGATTTTCTGTCTGTCAGACGCGACTGTGATTAGTACCAGAGTTAATCAGAGAGACAAAGGAGCTCAAGCGCGAAAGAGACAGACAGGAACAGCCAGAGCAGCACATCAGCAATCCAAGCCGTTTGACACCATTTTAATTAGACCATCTGCCGGTTCATGCTACAAATAAACATATTCAGGGGTCCGTGTACTGATGTATTGATATCGTTCAAGTCAAAACCGGATTTCCGATGCCGACCGTATATAGTGAATTAGCAAATCTGCATAATACATAGTGAATAGTGAATGCAGGGGAAATGTAGGGCAAAACTGATCAGGTTGTGAGTTGGAACCCCAGCACTATGACTACTGATCAAGACTTTAAAACATATCTGCTCAGTTGTAGCTTGTCTTCACTATGGGTCACCCTAGATAAAACTATTCAGCCAAACAAGCAAATGCCAATGAACAAAACTAGTCAGATCACATTTGGGAAAAATGTAATATAATTCAAAATAGAGCATAGGGAAAAACAGAAATATGGAATATGGCTACAGCGGTTCAGTAAAGTAAAATAATAATAATAATAACGTCTATGAATGATTGAATTAAAATTATTGTTGGTTTATCTTGGAAATTAAGGTTATGTGCTTTGGTTATATTGGTACATATACTGTATATAGGAATCACTGATCAGCTATAAAGTTAACACCACTGAAAAATGAAGTGATTAACATTAATGACCTCATTTCACTGGCATGTGTCAGAGCATGGGATATACAGTATTAAACAGTAAATAAACAGCCAGTGCTTAAAGTTGAGTTTTGTCAAGCTGGGTCAGAGCATCTCCAAAACACCAGGTCTTAGTGGTTTATATCTTACAAAAAGTAGAAATGATAACTGTTTAACTGGTGCCAAGTATGCTCAAGCCTCATTAATACATGCAAGGACATGTGTGTCAAGCCAGATTCGATAGAATACCTACTGTAGCAAAAAGTACAGAAGATGCAGTATTCATTAGAAAACCCCTATGTCTCATGAGTACATGAGCATCAGAAAATTGTGGCCTGGTGTCATGAATCACACTTTCCTTAACACTCTGTGGACAGACCATGGTGTGTGTATGTGTGTGTCATTTCCCAGGGGAGAAGATGACATTAGGAAGCAGTGTGATGCTCTGGGAAATATTCTGCCAGGAAACCCTGCATCAAACATTCATGTAAATATACATTTGACGTGCATCAAATACCTAAATACTGCTGCAGAACAAATGTACCCCTTCATGGCAACAGCATTGTCTAGTGGCAGTGGCTTTATTCAACACAACAATTCAAGGGTTAACCTCCCAACATCTGGTTTAGCATAAGCAGGATGTGCTGCACAAACAAATCTGATCAGTGGATGACCCAACTCACAGAACAAAGTATTTAAAGGAACTGCAGATAATGCAGCACACGTTCAAGTATTTTCTAGAGTACATGTCTCGATAGGTTAGAGATTTTATGTCTACAGAAAAGAAAGCTACACAGTATGAGACAGCTGATTGTCGTTTTACAGCTGATCAATGTGAGTATATACTGATTTGCTAAAAACATTACATTTATGAATATATCACCACATCATATGTTTCAGATCATGGAACTAATTTTAATATAGGACCACAAATGAACACAAATAAGAATTATTTAAATACATTCCTTTAAGTCAAACAAGTTATTCAAAACCTATATCACCGGCAGAAAGTAATGCCCCTCCTAAACTGGCTGTTCTACCGTAGGCAATTGCTATTCTAGTCAGTTACCTGGAATTGTAACTGTTTAACATTTACTACAATATCCACATAAGGTCTGCCATGAAAAGTTGATGTCAATATGTGTAGCATGTGTTCTTGTTTATTTTTAGTATTCATATTAATGTTCAATTTAATGTTCTACAACACAATTTATTCAAATAACGTGCGAGAATCTTCTATACACTTTGCTGCATGTATGACATGTGAGGTTTTAGTTTCAGTCATTGGTTGATGTTCTCTGGCTCAGTCCTGACAGCTTTAAAAAAAATTCTGATCCAAAAAAGACCAAATGTGTTCAAAGTTTAGAAATAATTTAAACATAGTCTTAATAAAAAAAGTGTTTTGTACACTGTGCAATGCTTCTTTTGCTTTTTTCAGCAGCACCAATGTAATGCACAAGCATTTACAAAGCAAGCATACAGGCACTATTCTTGTAAATGCACCATGCCAAAATGCAAAACCAGTGTAAATGTTGAGTATACTTCTTTTTAAGAAAAACATATTTAAACAGTGTTGTCCCTGCAGCTGCTAAATAATCTAAGAATCTCTTAGTTCATGTTTAGAACACTGCTTTAGTGCATACTGTACATGAATTTGATCTGTCTCAGTTCTGTCCGTGTTATTGTGAACACTTTCTTTAGACAACTGATCATAGTTGGATCATTTATGGTAGTATAATTAAATGTTTAAAGGAAGAAAAATGGTGTAATGGTGTGTGTATACATTATTGTATTTCTATTATTTGTGTGTATTACATGGATGTATACAAGTAGTATATACTGTATAGTGTGTGTTTGTGTAATATAAAGTTTGATTTTCTCTTCCCTTTTGTTATTTTTTATTAGACAAAGACTGAGTCATGTATACAAACTCCTACAAAACAAATATTACTTGCCAACATTTCCAGCAGCACGTACTGTTAGCATTTCCTCATCCAATTCCCTGATCTTATTATATATTTATTTATTTATTGTTTGACGTCATCCTCAGCACCAGTGGCTATTCTAATGACAGGAACACGGTCATACTCTTACACAAGACTCATATCACACACAAGTTAATGAAAATTTAGCATTTCCAATTTACCTAACGTGCATGTCTTTGGACCGTGGAAGGAAACCGGAGCACCCGGAGAAAACCAACGCGAACACGGGGAGAACATACAAACTCAGCAAAAACACACAGACCCTGATTTTAAGTATCTGATGTATGGTCGAGTTTCGCTACAAAGGCATATTCGGTTATAACTTGCCATTTTATTAACATGGACTGGAAGCTTACTTATAAGCTGTAATTTGTAATGCAAGAAGTAATGCACACAACTGCAATTAATCGTGCATCGTGCATTTAAACCGCGCTTGACAATTTGGAAATAAAACTACAAGTGAAATCAAATCAATTGTGCATGACAGAGCAGCTAATGTAGGTGATGACCTGAAGTTTTTGGAAAAGATGCATGGGATAACTTCAGTCCGATGTGCTGACCACACATTACAGCTAGTGGCACTAAGGAATCCAGAAATTAACAAAAAAAGTTGGAGCTGCTGGACTTTTAAAAGCAAGCTTATGTAGAACTAACCGGAATTTTCATTAGGATGCTACAAAAGTTTATTTACTATTTTGTACTTTAACAGAAGCCTGTTTAGTTGTGTGAAGACGAAACTATAAGACGTTGGGGTTTTATTTAGACTAATCGATAGAATATTCGAAAGATCCGTCGACAGAAATATAGTCGTTACTCGTTAGCGGCAGCTCTAATCAACACATCCCTTTCCTCTCCCACTCCCCTCCCCCCTGCTGCCGAAACGACCCCGTCCTTCCTCCCCAAGTGCACGGCGTGTCTATAACCAACATGTTTAGCACAAAACCACAAAGCCTTACTACCTGATAACGTCTATTAATTTAATTCAGCTTTAATTTGCTTCCAACCGCCGACAGAAACTGTTAACACCACAGACAAACAAAGACAAGTTAAATAAATGTTAGTTACTAGCAAGGGTATATTGTTTACCTTGTTTAATTTAACACTGGAATAAAAACCCGCCCGTGAGATGACAGTAGCGTCAGACACACACATAGCCATCATGTTCTTTAACAGTCCCTGTTCCCGTTAAATAGACACAAACTCCATTGTCCCTCGTTAAGTCTTCAAGCGCCTACAGCGGAACATGTACGCTACATACAAACACACACAATACTGCCACTCCGCGGTTTCTCAGAGAACCAGTGCGCATGCGTCAAACCAGTGCGCATGTGCAACTAATATAATCGTTTACGTTTCGTTAACGTGGGAAATATGTCGTTTCGTGCGTTCTTCATGATGATTGTCCAAATAATATTGGACATATATAATATAGTGGACTGTTATTTCTGCATAACACTTGGCTTTATGTCCGAATGATTTTTTAATTATGCTAAAATTATACTGTGTAGTTTTCCACTCGTTATGTATTTCATTATGATGCTCAAGTTTATATCAACATTATGGCTTAAGCTTGGTTAGATCTGTTTACTTTGTGGAGATATATTTATTAATTATTAGCAGTCATAATGTTATTTAAAAATACAGTTATATGCTTATAACAAAACTTCAATTCTCTACATTCTGTAGGCACAGGCTTGTCCCTGTCCGCAGGCATGTTACACCCTTTAATGTCTTACTGAAAATATAATTGCTAATTCTGATTAAATACGTTTTTTTAAAATATGATCTATATATGCACGAAGCACCTTCTTTATCCCAGGATTTTAACAAAGCACAGCTTTTACACTTCCCTGTTAGTTTATTAGGTAGACCTTGCTAGTAAAGGGTTTTTGTCCATACAACTTCAGCTCTCTGGATATTTTCTGTTTTTCTGACGATTCTCTGTAAACCCTACAGATGGTTGTGCGTATCCCAGTAGGTCAGCAGTTTATTAATACTTAGACCATTCCATCTGGCACCAATGCTAACTTCAAAGTCACTTAAATCATCTTTCATCTCCATACTGATGATCAGTTTACACAAGTACCTCTACATGCCTAAACGCACTGAGTTACGGCCATTGGCTGATGTTTGTTTTAACAAGCAATTGAAAAGATATACCTAATAAAGTGGTTGGTGAAAGTATTTTTACACCTACTTACTAATAACATTGATGAAGTCTCTTATTCGAAATTTTAAGTCTCATCATAGTTTAACATGGTAAATGACTTACTACCTGCCACTGATCTGAATTGTGTCCTTGCTTGTATTGCGTGGCGTTAGTGGACAATTTATTATACTATAAAACTTCACAAACTATAAAATGTTGGAGTTAAGAGAATGGCCCCCTCCCTGACCTATTATAGTTAGTCCGACTGAGTTTGAATCTGTTTTTAGATGAAAACGATGAGACCTCTGTGTTGAATAAGGTGGTTGGTGTTAAATTTGTTAAACATGGTATCGAATTCCATTATTATGCTCATGGCACAGTTCTACGTCTCAATGTACTCAAACCCAGATGAGAGACAATAGCTTTCTAAAACAAAGGGACATTTGGAGGAGGAAAGGACATTTGAAACACGGTACTGCATAAATTCCTTCTCCTTATTTATGGCATAGTACCATGATCACTGGGAGCTATAAGCTTTTTGACTATATAGAATATATCATAAATTATGCTGATATAAGCGATTGTTATTATTACTATAAATGTCATAAATAAAATCACATAACTTTATTTTCAATCAGACACTCGGCTCGTTTTAAGAAGCAAAACCGGCATCATCTTTTCTTATCTTTTGCTTTTTCCACAGCTGATACCCCCCCCCCCCCTTCACTTAGATCACATTTCCCCCTTCAACATCCTGTCTCTATTGCACATATTCCCTATCTATAGACTGTATTTTTTGCTTCCTCTATGTTTGAGCAAAGTAACAGCCTTGTTTTTATGGTCAGGTTAGGGCTGACAAAAACGGTGTAAGAATCGTAGAATGAAGAGTAACAAGCATTGAGATTAGATAAGAAACATTGGTAATAAATGAGAATCCGCTTGGATAGATCAAAGTCTTCGAGATAAGAATTATTAGCATGAAAGTTGATTCTTTAACTCCTGATGTAAGGCAGTAAAAGAGCTAAAATAATAAGGAACTCAGGTGCTGATGCATTGTTTATTTTTACAAGAGATAATCAGCCCTAACCTGACCATAAAAACAAGGCTGTTACTTTGCTAGTAATCTCCCTAAGGCTAGTAAGAAGGCTAATTACCTCCCTCTCATACCATTTTAAGTATTGGATAGTTAGGTGTACTGTACACCCTTTTCATTTGGCCTCTCCCTTTATCAGGTGTCACAACAGTGAGTCAAATGTTTCCACCTCACTGTCTTCTGCATCTTCAGCTTTCATAGCAGCTACCTGCATATCTATATCCATATATCTCCTTTTTGGTCTTCCTCTCTGCATCCGGCCTGGGAGCTTCATCCATAACATCCTCCAACCAATATTATCAACTGTCCCTCCTCTTAACCCGTCTAAACAATCTCAATCTGCCCTCTCCAACTTTGTTTACATTTTTTTAAGCTGTGATGTCCCTCTGATGTTTTCATTCCTAATCATGTCCATCCTGGTCACTTCCAAAGGAAACAACTTAAGCTCTGCCATGTCCAACTTTGCTTCCTGTCTATTAGTCAGTGCCATTGTCTCCAAACCATACAAGAAGTTTGGTCTCACTGTTCTCTTATAAACCTTTGCCGTTACCTTTTTGTCACACATGACTCCTGACACTTTTATCCATCCACTCCATCGTGCCTGTACTCTCTTCACCTCTTTCTACAAACCCAATTTTCTTGGAATTGATCCCAATGACCATTTTCTTGAAATAGACAGAATTGTTTAATGAAAAAAAGATTGTTTATAAAAAGGCAACTTGAAACTCTAACACTAAATGAGGATGTGATACCCTTCCAAGTCTGGTTCCTCTCAAGGTTTCCTCCTCTTATAATTTGAGGCAGATTGTCCTTGAACTGTTGCCATCTGGCTTGCTCATTAGAGATAAAAATAAAGTTGTATAAACTTCATGAATATATCCCGTATTCGATTTCTGTAACGCTGCTTTGTGGCGCTGCAATCTTCCATTGTCTTTATAGAAAATGGACAATTCATACAATTCTAAAAATATACCATATTTTTCGAAACGTTTACTCTTGCTACAGCTCATATGATCCCCATGTTCTGCCAGCACAGTGTCAGTGCACTTTAACATAAATTCATATATTCTCTAGAATTCCCTACACGTTCCCTCATACAATCTTCTCATGATGGTGAAAACAAATACTGATGATCAGATGATGAAGATGATTTTCATACTCATAAAAACATTCATGGGTTCTTATGCACTATATTACCAGCATATTTCAGAATGACTGAAGCAAAATGCTTGTAAATTGTTACATATAAATATATTATAAAATACAGTAAATATGCATATGAAAAAATATCAAATGCACAAATCAAATAAAATCATATGCATAATTTGTAATGTACAGTTTTGCCTCGAGACTTTAAGTCCAAGGCAAGGAAATAGACTGGCATGGTCACTTAGTCTATTTCAGGACAGACACAGAAAAACACCGACACACACACAACATTTTTCACCTCTATTTAATCAGACTGCATGCCTTTGGACTGTGCGAGAGAGCCTTAAAGATGCCCACACAGAAAAATGAGAAGATGTCAGCTTCACACAGAGAGGACAATGGCCCAGCTGGGGAAGCAGACTTATGTCACCCTGTGGTGCATATGAAGCAAGTAAACCTGCTGGCTGTTAAGTATCTGAACAATTTTAAGAAAGTATTGTAACTATAGCCAAGTATGTTATTTAGACATGCAGTTTGATTTGGTTTATGCTAACCACCCCTTACTGGTAAGCTACATCTTATTTGTAGTGATGGTACAAACTGAAACAATATTCAGTCTCTAGATAAAATCAGACATTTCAGTTAATAATTGAATTACTGAATACAAAATAAATGCTTGAAAAGGTGTGTAAGCCCAAATCATTTTTACTGACACACTAATTATCTTTACACAAGACAGGTACAGACATCGAGACTTGCTTCTCAGTTTGACTGAGGCTTAAGGACGCAACCTGTAAAAATACACTGCCAGTTCATGAAGTCCTTAAATTAATTACATACAAATCTATTTATCAAAGTATATAAACATTAAACATATTATAAAACAAAGCAATAAAATAAGCTTCTTTATAATAATAAAAAAAAGAAAACATTTGTGATAAGTCATTTTTAAAATGGTGATACATGTAGGTCCCTTCCTGCTGAATGAAAGGGGCTTAAATATCTGATAGATATAAACTACATACACACATTTCACACTGTATCACAGGCTTTAAAAGCCTTATAGAGCGAGTTGCTGTTTTAGAAACTTGGCTAAGGAAATCTGTTTATTAAGAGTATATCTTAGAAGTGCAAAAAAGCTTGGGAATTAGGTATGTTCTGATAGTCTCAATACAATATATTAAAATAACAGGCACACTTGTATCATAGTGGACAATTCACATTATTATTATTTTTTATTATTACTTAATTATTATTATTTTTATTATTATTATTTACCGCCTGCTACCCGAGTAGGCAGTGTTAGCCTGGCAAGCATTCATGCTCTCAAAATGAATCATCCTATTTATATAATTAAATATAGGTCAGCAAAAAAGTGGCATGTTCATATTTAGATGTGCTGATTAAGCTAAAGATAGAACTGCATTAAGTCTTAGACCACGAAATCCCAAAGTTCTGTTCACTGGACCACAACGAGAACTAGATAGCATGTGTAATACATATAAAACACGTGCTGATTTCAGCCAAAAATGATTGGATTGATTACCCTGGGGAACATCAGGGCTACAAAAAAGTTAAAATATTTGCCAAAGACAAAAAAAATAAATAAAAAAATCACAATAATATAGTTAATTGTGATGAATGCTAGAGATTTAGTATATCTATGTTAACTTAGGTATTGGATAATTAAGATTGCCAAAGCTGTAAATAACTGCATTTCACCATCTTGTACTCGTTCTTAGCAACAACTTTACGTAAACCTGATTCAACATAAAACGCTTGAACAGCATAAAGCAGATTTTTAAACGCATTATATATCAGAGCCGAGAGGAACAGGAATGAATTGTTTAGCTTTTTTAAAAATACTCCCAAATAACACATTAAACTAAAAGACTTCCTGGATGACAGTGCTGTTAGAAATGAGAAAATTAGATTGCCATAGCTATTTTCTAAAAGCACCATCTAATAAATAGTTCAGTATAAAAAAACAAAACAAGAACAAAACCAATCCAAATTCATTATTTTGCATAAAATCTACAATATTCAGGAATGCAGCTATACTTGTACAATTTGAAAACAGTTGGTTTGATTAAAAAAGGTGTTTTAGTTAAAAAATTGTCAATGTTTCCTCTTTTTGATGTATGGGAAAATATTAGCACCCTGAATACGGAGCGAAATAAATTAATGCAAAGTGAAAACAATGTGCCCAATTCTAGTACAAACTCTAATGCTTTCTGGCCAAAGTGTATGCGCATGTGACTCCGATTTCAGAAATTCTATAAAAACTTTTACTAAAAGCTTCTCAAAGAGCAAATCTGGAAATCAGACATATACAAATGTTACACACAGAAAAACAAACATTCTCACTTCATGTAGTGAGCGTGTGCGGGAGTGCTGCTGAATCAATGCTGGTGAATTGTGGAGGAAGAAGATGTTCCTGATGGCTACTCCATGATGGTTCGGTATATGACTGGCTCAATGTAGTCACCTCTGTATCTGGAGTTAATCACACGCTGCCTCTTGCTGTCCTGTAGCTTCTTCTCTCCAAACATGCCATCAAAACGCATGTCTGAAGCCTTCGACTGGGCAAACGCACACACAGGAAACAAAAAAAAGACAAACCACAAAAAAAAAGGTCAGTGTCAGCTTTCTGTTCTTGAAAAGGACATAATTGTTGACACTGGTGTACTGCCTGTTTCCTACTTGCACATGTTCATTCACCCACCACTTACTAAAAAATCTCAGATCCTCCTCCAAGTTGTAAATACAAATAGGACACACAGTTTGTTATTATGATGTATGTAAATGAATGCTAGATATCATTTCTAGTCAAATATATTTTAATAATTATGCCAACCTTTTATTAATTTGCATTTTAATGATGTGTAATAATCTTTCAAAGGTTCTCAAATTTGCTCATCTTAGTGAGTGCACTGGTAATAAGTAAATAATGAAATTGGTAAAAAGAAAAGAAAAATACGTATAACAGATAGACAGACAGATTCAATTTAGACTCCAGTTGAAAGCTTGTGAAGTATTTCATCTGTGCTCGATAATAAAGTTATTTTCAAGGTCTACTGTTAGAATACTCAACTCACATTGCTAAATTCTTGCAAACAAAAGGTCTGGCTAAGCAACATAATGGAATGAGGACAAAAATAACATTTAAAATGTAATCAGTGATTATTTGAGATGTTTAAACTGAGAGTTTGAAGTAGAGGCACTCAGTAGTGCTGCTACACATTACCATTTTTAACTAAAAGTTAACTCTAAAACATACGAGAGACATATTTTGAATTTAATACAGAGAGAATAAATTGATATTTTTGCCCATTATTTTTTTTAAATATAGCTTTTATTGGTGATTATCTTTGTTGAATCTTTCTCAATAAATGTCTTTAACAAAACAAATAATCAGTCACAACATGTATAGACTTAAGCTGCTGAACTATAGCCCAGTTTTCCCAATTTTCTTTTATCGGCCCTACTTTAGTAAATTTTTAAATGCTCACATTGGTCTGCTTAATTACTTTGTTTGCGTCTGCATTTAGACTGTGCAGTAAATCATGAGCCGTGATATACTGAAGCTTTTGAAAAAAAAAAAAGTCCCTAACCAGTTATAATACATTCTTCTAAATAACGTTCAGGACTCAGACACAGTCTCAATATTCAAGTCTAGGCTCAAGTATTTGTTTAGCAAAGCATTCAAAAGTTTACAGTGAGCATTTAATAGTGAATATGTAATGTCCAATAAGTTTTTTTACAGACAGAATTATTCTTCATTTTATGCAGTCAGATATGAAAGGCAGAGTGATATTAGTCAAACTTGTTTAGATTTATTTGTCTTCCATGTAAAGAAATAAAAAGTTTACTATTTTCAATAAAATTTTTATAAAATCATTCACAAATGAGGATGGGATTCCCTTCTTTGTCTGGGTTCTGTCAAGGTTTCTTTCTCTAATCATTTGAGGGAGTTTTGCCTTGCCACTGTTGCCATGTAGCTTGCTCATTACAGATAAAAAGTGATCAAATGTAACATATAAACCGTGATTATGTACTGTATATGCTCTCTGTAAAGCTTTTTCTTTGTAAAAATGTTCCTTTGTAAAAAGCACTATATAAATAAAATAGATTTAAATCAAATCATTTCTCTTCTCATTACCAGCTGACAAATTGCCCATTAGTTTTATAATTTATCAATATTTCAATAACAGATCTGCTGCCAACACATGTGGAGCATGCATACTAGGTTGTCAGAAATTCTGTGCCAACACACACAGGTCAGTGAGGCTCCATTGGACAGGTACTACTGTATCATGACACCCCATTTAAGACTTTAACACCCCCAAAAGTGTTAAAAACAATATTTTGTGGGGGTCAAAACATTTATATATATTTATAACAGAATACATTCACCATATACATACCTGGAGAATATTTTAATACAATTTCAAACACCACTAAAATTTGACCAAACCATTGTCTGTTAGTAACTGCCCCTTTCGTCTGTCTGTATCGCGCACAAGCTGTACATGCCAAGGTGCTGCGCATAAGTAGGCGCTATCTAACTAGATTTCTTAAACAGACTAAAGTAAATCATTTACATGATGTTCGAATTTACAATTCCATCTGTAACTGTGGTGACAAGCAGGCTTCAGGCTGAGGATGTGCTTTATATGCTTCATGAACATGTCAGGCGTGACACAAAGTGCCCTCTCGCAGATTACTTCTTTAATAGAGGATGAGTTTTTTTATTTATAGAATACAAAACAGACAAACACTGTAATTAACCCCATTTAAAAGTATCACACTAGTATAAACACAGTAAATAACTGTTAATATTTTTTACAGTGTGAGTAGACAGTTGAACTCACCTTATATTTCATTCACAGAGTGAAAATAATCAAGAGAAAAGATGGAGATACAAGACAATATAAGCAAGACACTTTAAAAGATTGAGTTCACTGAAGCACATATCTGCACTGTACTAGTTTCCATTTACACCCTGAAGAAAAGCTTGACTCCCCGCATTATCATTGTATTTCGCACTCTGCTTACAGCAAGTCAATTGTGCAAGTCTCTGTAATTACATCAGTATGAGGCTGTGTTATTAAGGGTCCGAAGATGAAGTGCAAAGAACCCTACTGGAATTGTTAGTATTATTATTGTTTTTTTATTTGCCTTAAAAAACCGTAACACATAGAGACGTGAAACTATATCAAATATTAGTACTCCCCCTCCAGCTTCACGCAAGCCCACCCAACTGGCCCATAGGAGGCACTATAGCAAAGGCCAGCACATAGGTGCCTCTGAATCGCACCACAGAAGCTCTAGAGCTAAAATGAAAACTTTTCCTAATCCGAACTTTAAAAAAAAGGTTTGTAAAAAGGCTAAGCTGTACCCACTCAGATTTCTTACTAATTAGCATAATGTTCAAAATATACTTTTGCTTTCTGGTCCTTGAATTTCAGATGAATCACATATTTGGCATTGAAATAATCAGGAGCGTGTGTCTGTTAAAAGTAATCAATTTAATTTTGAACTTTGTAAACAACATGACTGCTATATGTCGATGAATAATAATGAAAATGGCAACAAATTACTAAACGGCTGTAACTCAAACGCTTACAAAGATTTAATTTAATCTTGGCATGCATACTCCACATAAGCTCTGAAGAAGACCCACCCAGTTTGGGGCATTGTGATGTAATTTAGAAGAAAGTATAATGAGTGTAAATCTCACCAATCTGGATTTCACCCTTTTGGGCAGTTCTTCGTCTAAGGTGTAGACATCATCTCTCTTGGCCGTGAGCTGTGAGCCATCCTCAAACTCCACCTAGGCAAGAGCAAATGACAGGTTTAGATTTCCTGCTTTTGGCCCAGAGGAACAGTCAGGCTTGTTTGAAATATAATAGTATTTTATAATACTATTTATCCAAATTTCATAGATAATAAAAAGGCTGACATTCTTTAAAAACATCTATTATTTTTAATGTCATTTCAGTCCTTAAAATGTATGTGTTGCCATCTTAAACATGTCCTGTTTGCTAGATTTTCTAGGTAAAGCTGCACATAGACAAAACACTTAAAGTATTGCATTTCACAAAATGAGGATTTTTAAGTGTACCAAACATTATTTCAGCCATCACTATACACAGCACTGAAATATTCCACTAACAAACCAGAGCTGCATAGAACGGAAAGCCCCATATGTATAGCACTGATTATGCTATTGTATGCAGTTATCATTTGCAGCCGCCTTGCATTAGGACATACAACTAAAATAAAAATGTTTTATCTTTGTTGTTATTATTATTAGGTGCTGGAAAGACAGCTGACTTGACAAGATGCTATCAACTAGCCTAGACATAATTAATTAAAATGTTTTTGGCTTACTTGGTACATCTGAGTGACACGCGCCGCCACAAATGTGCCTCCATAGATAACTCCATCTGTCCAGCGTACTTGCACCACCTCTCCAATGGGTGGAGGACCAAGCTGCGCACAATCATGACTCTGCATACATGCAAATTACATTAGAGACTAACAGTTACCAAGGTTATAATTTGAAAGTATGTATGCCTCTCTCACAAATCATCTAGCCAGAGAGTCCGTTTTTAAAATCCGCTTTTAATATCTTTAATTTACCCATTCAATGTAATAGGAAATTAAACACTCTTATTACAAAAGCACAACTGCATTGCATCTTAAAGACAATTTAGATAACCCCACTTTATTAAAAGCTCATAGGAAAAAACAGCGATGCTCAGGTGCAACAGACTGAAATTCTCCCTATACTAGAAACGCTCAACCACAAGGGTATTATTTTCTCACTGTATTGGCCCACCGAAGTGAACACACCCGAATCTCAGGCCCGACGGAATGTAACAATCATTACATTAGGATTGCACACACCACTGCTCAGCAATGACTGAATGAAACCTTCACTTTATTAGAAATACACAGTGTCTGTAGGAACTGAACTTTTTAGCTCTGGTCAAAGGTGATAAAACATTACATAAAAAGTGTTAGATTGCACTCACCACAATGTCCTGTGGAAAGAGGTTGTCACTGAAGGAACCATCATCAAAATTA
>JAOUQV010320739.1:0-12263 GCA_028565295.1 Aspidoras spilotus
ATCCCTCTGACCACTGTGCAAGACTTGTATGTGTCATTCCCAAGACGAATTGACGCTGTATTGGACGCAAAAGGAGGTCCTGCACCATACTAATACCTTATTGTGGTCTAAAACCAGGTGTTTCAGTTTCATTGTCTAACCCCTGTAGATCAAGCACAGTGATACTGTGGTTATTGGTGTATTTGTCAGTGTGGACAGGTGCCATGTCCTGCCGGACAATGGAATTTCCATTTCTGAGAAATGCTGAGGGAAGCATGAAGTGCTCTAAAATTTCGGCTGCACTGACTTTGTTCTTGATATAACACGGTGGACCTACACCAGTTGATGACACGACTCTTCAAACCATCACTGATCGTGGAAACTTCACACTAGACCTTAAGCAGCTTGACTTATGTTCCTCTCCATTCGTCCTCCAGACTCTGGACCTTGATTTCCAAATAAAATGCAAAATTGACTTTCATCTGAAAACAACACATTGGACCAATGAGCAACAGTCCAGCTCTTTTCCTCCTTGTGTGGCGTGGAATGTGACTGTTCCCGGGGTGGCGTGTGGACTGACACTCTGTTTGCTTTGTGAGAAGAGGAAATTAAACCGGTGTATTCGTCGGCTCTGGACACGATTCGTCGTTGGGTGTGACCTCGCAGGTTTGGTTTGCACTTATGAGGGGCATGGATTATTTACCAACCTGATACTCCGTGATATCGGAGGACGTTGTACGGGTTATTTTCCCTTTTTAACTGTGAAGCAACACTGGGTTTGTGAACGGTGCTTTATACCGTAAGTCAAACAGATTATTACTATTACAACATGATACTTTAAAGCCCAGGTCCAACATACTAGCCATAGTGCTGTATCATCAGATCAACCTCTGGGTTACTGACGCTAATCTGGGCTTTCATGAATGCTCTTCATCTGTCCACTACACAGCAGGAAGCAACATTTACCAGCTAACAAGGCGGCGTGAGCGTCTTTGACCGTGGACGGACAGTTGGAGCCTGGTTGTGTTGTGCCAGTGTTTCAGTAACAGCTGCATTGTGGCCTTTTCCCCATACCACGGTATCACGGGAATTATGGGTCGACTTGTGTATGGACAAAGTTCACTACATGTGCTGTCATTAAACATGAAGGCGGATCACGCCATTATTTGCCGGGCGTTCCTAATCCAGTTGAACTTTGCCCGGAGATGGGCCTATTATTATTAAGAACCTTGGCATCAAGATTTCTATACTTCATAGTGTACCAAGGTCCGGTTGAAAGTCAGATGGGCAAGGGTTTGGTTTTGCTAAAGAAGTGTACCCATAATGGCAGCATTGTGGCGCAGTGCATATTTCTGTCACGTGACAGAAAGAAGGACCCGGGTTTGATCCCAGGGTGAGACAACTCAGGACATTTTGCATGTTCTCCTTGGGTTCACGCCGGTTATCTCTAGTTTCCTCCCGAAATTCAAAGACAAGCAGTCTAGGTTAATTGGTCAAAGTGATCCATTTGCCACTATGTTTGCACACAGCGGAATTGCTCCTCCGCATTTAACCCATCGTTGCAGTAAAACACACACACACATATATATACACACACACACACACACACTTGTGACGTACACATCCCCGGAGCTGTGGGACACTTCAGCCTTATGGTGAAATGGCGATTCTGGGATGATTCAGGGACCTTCTTTAACCGCAAGCCTGATGTCTTTAAAGTCGCTCTTAGTCTGTGTATGTGTGTGCCCTATGATGTATTGGCACCATGTCTAGGGTTGAACCTGCGTTTGCGACCGGGTGTTACCGGGTGGGCACCAGCAGGCCCTGCCACCTCGTGTGGATTAAAAGGAAGACTATGAATGAATGAATGAATTGCAAACATGATCATACACAGAGATTGGGAATCCTGTGGAACTCAACAGTGTGTAACTCACACACACACACACCAGCTAGAAGAGTGTGATTTAATACAGCAACAGCTAGCATGTGCAAGATTTACTCTATAACTCTGACGGAAACCCTTACTCATTTACTGTGTGAAGAACAAACACATACTCACTCACTCTCTCCCTCTCACACACACACACACACAAGTTAGAGACACAGTTTCTTAGAGTCTCTACTTTCTGCACTTCCTCCAAATAAACACAGAGAGCCAAAACCCTGACAACTGCTCCTTATCCAAATAATCGAGCGTGAATTAATTTCCCAGAAGCTTAAAAACACAATCTCACATCACACACACACCCTCACACACACCCTCCATCAAGCGAAATCGTTCTCATCCCCAAAAATAAACGGCTGCATTCTGATTTGTGCCGAATACAGAGTCTTTTATTACATTTGATTGATTAACGTGTCCTGAATCGCCAGGAACAAGCCTAGACAGGGCACCACTCTATCATGGGGCATACACACACATACACACACACTATGGGGCACTTTAGAGACACAAATGAACCCGACACTAATGCTGAGCACCCAACTTAACCAAACCTAACCGAATGTCTCTGGAATGTAGGAGGAGACCAGAGCACCTTAAAAAAAAACCTGTGCGAACATGGGTACTTCGTGCCGTGAGAGGTGAGAGTGCAACCCAGTGCCGCACCGTCCCACTGGTGTTTGCTGAAAGTAAGTGCACCCTATGAATCCTATATGTTAATGAGCCCTCAGCTTCCTGTAAACGGGACACTTTACCTTGTTGCAGTACAACATCCAGACCTCGTAGAGTCTCTCAGTTGATGCCATTCTGCAGGCTGGTATACGTGCGTGTGTGGGAGAGCGGTGCCAGGATGCAGGCGCAAATATTCGAGAGATTCAGTGGCGAGGCATCCACATGGTCCGAGATGGTCGCTCCGCGGGAATGTCTCAGTGGAGACAAATCACGAGACGCTGCTCCTCTGCATTAAAATCCCATCTCACTCTGCCTCACTGCCTCAAAATGTATTTCTCTCTCTCACACACTCTGTAGCACTGGGAAATCCTTTCAGACTCGAGTGTGTGAGGTCAGCGCATACTGCCCCATGAGGAGCGATGACGGATGGCACGAGTTCGGGAGGAATTTTCCGTCTTCTTCACCTGAGAAAAAGAAAACACACGAGCTGTAAATCAGTCAACGGCTACGGAGGACAAGTACAGCATAGGAAACATTTTTTTAAATCAGAGACACCCGGCAACTCTGGGCGCGAGGGCAGGAACAACCCTAGACAGGGCGTCAATCCATCATAGAGCACACGCACACACAATCACACACTAACAAGCAATTACGAGACACCAATAACCTATCATGGATGTCTTGGGAATGCTGGTGGAAACCGGATAACCCGGAGAAAACCCGCGCGAACCCGGGGAGAACATGCAAACTACACACAGAAATTTCCCGCACTTACCCCACCGGGGGCTCGAACCAGGTTCGTTCGTTCTGTAAGGCAACAGCACTAGCCACTGAGCCACCCATTATAATTAGAACTGTTAAATGATCAGAAATAAAGGAACACTAACCCAGGGGTGATGGGACAGTTTAGTGGACAGTAGCATGAACTGTCCTGAGCCTATTCCTGATCTATTCCTGAGCCTATTCCAATAGCTTTTAAGGAGTGCTTCTGTGCTCTTCGGAATGCCAGAGGAAACTTGAGCACCGGGAGAAACCCCACACAAAGACGGGCAGAAAGACACAAACTCCACATGGAAATTTTACTTCTTTCTTCAATGCCCACTGCGCCACTGTTCTACCCGTATTTATTTACTTTTCCAGGACAAATCCCAACCACAAACTCGGACCGAAACCGACCAATCGGCTTTAAACAGGTGACGCTCCGGGGAAATATTTGGTACAAAGTTTATAGCCACATCATTTCCTGATTATTAACCCCAACTTGTCTAACAACAACAATACTTACTACCCGACTACGGGCGCTGTAGGTGTGTATTGCTGATACTGAGGACATGATCATGCGCATTCCTTAGGAATTACAACCGGAATGTCTGCTTCAGGAATTAAACCCTCAGGTTTAGCATTTCAAGCGGAGTAGCTAGAAAAAGTGCGCCAACCCTTCGGAATGACCTGGTTTTCCGATTTTTAATTGGTCATAAAATGTCCGATCTTCATCCGAGTCCCATGTACGGACAATGTGCTTAACCTAATAGCAGACAATTATAAGACATTGTGTCTTTACTGGACACGTCCATTAAACATTCACAGTGCTGGTGAAAAAAGAAAAGTAGGTGAACGCTGGTATTTAAATTTTGTCTTGATGACTTTTATTGTGTGCAACGTCCTGCGATATCAAGTAGTGCCTGACCTCTCGTCCACATGACTGTCCCTCACTGGACATGTTGTATTTTTTAAAGCATTCTCTGTAAAACACTAGAGATGGTTGTGTGTAAAAATCCCAGTAGATCAGCAGTTTCTGAAATACTCAGACCAGCACCGTCCGGCACCAACAACCACGCCATGTTCAAAGTCCCTTAAATCACCTGTCGTCCCCCATTCTGAGGTTCAAGTTCGAACTCGTTCAAGTCGCCTCGGCCACACGCCTAAATAAACTGAGTTGCAGCCGATTGGATATCTGTGTCAACCATCAATTGAGCAGGTGTACCTAATACAGTGGCCGGCGAGTGTATATGTGCCATGGATGAATCAGTGTAGATGAGTTTATTACTGGTTACTCTAGTGTTTTCTTCATGTTCCATGAGGAAGCTGACACGGATCTTCCGGGGACTTTGAGGGTGGCACATTTCGAAGCAACCCCCTGCGGCATTGCTTCTGTGTTTTGTCTACAGAGTGGTCTGTTGTGTAACACGTCGGATTCTAAACACACACACACACGTACATGTGTGTTTGCTTGACATTTCATTTTACCATGGAAAAATAAGCAGCATAGTTACCCACAAAAAAATAAAATAAAAATAAAAAGACAGGGTGGCTAAGACTTTTGCCCGCTTCTCATAGAGGCTGAATTAATACTGTGATGCAGCAGGATTCCCAAACCCATCACTAACAGTTCCCTTTTTAAGCTCGACAGCCGAGTAGGACATTTATCCTGAAATCACTCCCGAATGAAGGATCCTCGGAAGACATCTGGCATCCGAATGGGAAAGAAAAAAAAGGACAGCTGCCAAGATGAATACTGCACATAGATCCGATGTTGGACGTGGTTGTAAAGCTTGTCAGGAACCAGCAGCTATTTCCAAACCCGGAGATCTTTATACACCGGCTAATAATATTAATAATAATAATAATAATAATGATCGGATACTGCAGCTTGTCCATTCTAAGTCTACAGTGCATGTGAAATTCCAGACTTTTCCATAACCATTGGAAAATATGTCCTGGACCCTCAAATATTAGGAAAATTAGGGCATATTCTCTTTCTCTGGGGTAGAAAAGCCATCTGGTTAATCCCCTTTACCAGCCATCATCATAGAAAAGAAGAACTGAGCTTTCATACCAGAATAGAAGGTCAGCAGTTACGGATTGGGACTGGGGTGAGCGATATGTCAAATAGAATCGAGACGGAGCATGAGAACATGGAGGAAACTTGATTTAAGTGACTTTGAACGTGGCATGGTCGTTGGTTGCCAGACGGTGCTGGTCTGAGTATTTCAGAAACGCCCGATCTACTCAGATTTACCCACACAACCATCTCTAGTGTTTACCGAGAACGGTCAGTGGGGGGAAGAAAATGACCTTGTTGATGTGAGAGGTCAGAGGAGACTGGACAGACTGGTTTCGAGATGATAGAAAGACAACAGTAACTCGAATAACCACTGGTTACAACCAAGGAATGTAGAATACCGTCTTTGTTGAAGTATGACATGAAGAATTAAGGCAGTTCTAGGGGCAAAAGAGGTCCGAGCTTTTAAGCAAGGTGTACCTAATTAAATGGCCGGTGAGTTTATATCTCATTTGCAATACTGAACAATGCATTAATAAAAATAAAATATATTTAAATAAGTGTAGAATATTATTACTACCAGGGTTTATTGGTACTTGGTAACATTAGATATAGTTGGTATAGGTATCAGTACTTGGTATCGGGGCGATACTCGATCACCAGGTATCGTATGATATCAAAGGGGGAACATTGGTATCGGTGCATCCTTAATTTATTATAAATTCCAGGTAGTGAAGGATAAAATGCGACATCTTCTACTTTTAACATCATAATCCATCATGAAATTAACCACAATCTACATTGTATTTCACGATTATGATCAATTTCCCATCAGCCATTGCTCTTACGCCCAGCAGGACAATAAAGTTGCTCACTGAGGTCTAAAGTCAATATTTCGATATAGGTTCTAGGGGTATTTCTATACCTCTATTCATATATTTACTATTTTAATATACCTGCACAATGACACAGGAACAAGAAGGACCCTGGTTCGATCCCAGTGGGGGAAGAATTTCCCGGTGGAGATTGCATGCTCTTCCTGTACTCTTGCACAAAACGGAATCTATCCATATACATGTAAAGTGTACGGTCATATCAGCACACCTGGAATTCTTGTTCACAGGGGGCGGTCATACGCTTTTAGGGGCGGTCATAAGCTTACGTTTAGGGAAACAGACTTGCAACAGGAAGGTCCCGGGTTCCATTCCCGGTTCTGCAAAGTCATGATAATGCTGAAGGCACCAACCCACACCATCCCGTTTGTTTTCTCATTGTTTTCTACCGGCTTAATCCTAGTTTTAGGGTCGCGGGACAGCCGGAGCCCAGCCGGCAACTCTGGGCGCAAAGGCAGGAACAACCCTAGACAGGGCGCCAAGCATTCGTAGAGCACGCAAACACACACACATTCACACACTAACGGTCAATTTAGAGACACTAATCGATATATTATGCATGTCTTTTCAATGCAGGAGGAAACCGAAGCACCCGGAGAAAACCAGCGCGAAAACGGGGAGAACATGCAAACTCCACACAGACATTTCAAGGGTGGGGCGACTAGGGGAAATTTCTGTGTGGAGATTGCATCTTCTTGCTGTGAATATATGTCTGCGTGTGTTTCCTCCGGGTTCTCTGGTTTCCCCACACTATCATGGCATGCATGTCCGGGAGGGCATCTGGCGTAAAACATGTGCCAGTTCGGCAATGCGAGTGGCTCGCTGTGGCGACCCCTAGTAGCAGGTAAAAAGCTCGAGTGTCTGAATTTAGGCTTAAGAATCTTAGAATAAACTCTGCATGCCAAAGCAACGTCAAACGCGCGCGCGCGTACGCGTACACACACACACACACATAAACGTTCAGCTCTTTATCTCCATGCCAGTTTGTTATTACTGGCATGATAATTATTTATGTAGCTAATGAACTTACCCAGGTTAATCACACAGCTTCTGGGCGACTGTAATCCTTCCGCGAGCTGCTCTTACACTTCACTCCCTTCGCACTGCCTTCTCCTTCTTCTTCGGTAACCTCCTAACTACCGTAAAGCATCATCAAAACACTGCACGAGCCAGCTATGCTGACCGGAATGACGTTTTAAATCAACGACGGTTTTGGTTTATCCATAGTTGCTGAAATGACGTCAGTAAAGTCATTGCGATTATAAGAAATACAATTTTTTCATGTTTTTTTTGTTGGCGGTGATGTATATGGTACTTATTTAATTATTTCCTACGTCGCTCTTCATTGCTTTACGACAGTCATATGCTGCTTTACGGTGCCTATGTGGAGAAGGCGAGATTAGTGACGTAGCTAGAGGTGTGACGTGAACTGTGGTCCAATCAGCACACTGGCGTATTTATTTTCCATCTTTCAGCTTTTTTCCCTAGTGTCGAATTTTTTTTCTTTTATTCTTAGACTTTATTAAAGACTTTTATTACGAATTTACTTATAGACAATAATAATAATAATAATAATCATTATTATTTAGCAAAATAATAATAATACTAACGATAATAATAATCGTTATTATTATTATTATTAATGTGCTAAATAATAATGTTTATTATTGTTATTATTATTATTATTAGTGTTGGTGGTGCTATTTTTTAATTATAATTATTTGTAACCGTTTTCTATTATAAACTATTAAAGATGAAAATATACCGCCACCTCCTGGTGAGAATCTGAAATTACTCAACATCTGAATTGTAATGTCTGTAGGGTTGCCAGGTCCAAGTAATGAAAAGTGGGGTTAATAAAAAACCGGGACACCTGGCAACTATTAGCGTCTTTCAAAATCCACCTCTGTCATTAACATCTCTAACATTCTGCTACCAATATTTCTACTGTCCATCCTCTGGATATGTCCAAACCAGTCCATATGTCCATCAGCATTCTCAAAGCAAAAATCGCATCTGTGGTGCTCTTTCTTGGCATGAAACCATACTGCTGCTCACAAACAGTCACTGATTGTCTAAGCGTAGCTTCAACAACTCTCTCCCACATCTTCATTGTGTGACTCATTAACTTTATGCCCCTGTAATCACTACAACTCTGAATTTCACCCTTGTTCTTATAAATCTGTGCAGTACAATTTTCCTCCATTCCTCATGCATTATTTCATTCTCAAAAATCTCACTGAATAATCTAGTCAAAAACACCACTCCATTTCCATTCCTCTACCAGCATGCCATCAGGTCTGACTGCTTTTCCCTTCTTCATTCTTCTCAAAGTATTTTTACCTTATTCCTGCTAATCTTTGCTACCATCTTTTTTTCACAATTACTATTCCTTCCACTCTTCTTTCCCTCTCATTTTCTTCATTGATCAGTTCCTCAAAATACTCCTTCCATCTTTCCCTCACCCTCTCCTCAAGTGTCAATACATTTTCATTTCTATCCCTGATCACCCTGACATGCTGCACATCCTTTCCCTCTCTATCTCTATGTCAAGCAAGCCGATGCAACTCCTTCTATCCTTCCTTACTGTCTAACCTCTCGTACAACTCATCATAGGCCTTTTGCTTGGCCTTTGCTACCTCCCTCTTTGTCCTACGCTTCATCTCTTTATACTCCTGCTTACTCTCTTCTCTCCCTGTCCCATTTCTTCTTTGCCAAACCTATGAATAACCTACTGCACTTCCTTGTTCCACCACCAGGTTTCCCTGTTGTCTTTCCCCTGTCCAGATGACACACCAAGTACCTTCCTGCCTGTCTGTCTAATCACTGTTGCTGCTGCTACCCCGACATCTGGATGCTCTTTACTACCACCCAAAGCCTTTCTTAACTCCTCTCTATCCCAAAGATAGTTTTATTCCCCACGAATCACTATCGAGGATTACATAAAGAAAGACAGGAGAGCAATCGTTTAAGAAATTAGGTTCGAATATATATTTAAAACTCACTATAACGACTCAGCACAGTTTACATGACATCATAAAAAACATAAACATGACGGTAGACTATAAAGGACGTGATCACAGTTAGTTCTTCTACAGTATGGAATAAATGTGTGTTTCTTCACAGGGTCCGTTATCACTAGGTTCAGATTTCAGCACTGCGGAAAATAACTGGAGTTTTCAGAGAGGTCATTCTTAGTGCATGAACACACACACACACACACACACATCTGCAGTCACGTACACATCATTTTCCCATCTCTGGATGCTCAGTGTATCGGTTTTCAAGACTACAGTGATGGGTCTAAACTCATTCATTCATTTTCTATAAACGCTCAAAAGTTCTAGGGTCTCAGGGAATCCGGTGCCCAGCCGGCAACTCTGGGCGCGAGGGCAGGAACAACCCTAGACAGGGCGCCAATCCATCATAGGGCACACACACACAATCATACACACATTCACACACTAACGGGCAATTTAAACACTATTTAAACGCAATTTAAACACACAGATAGATCGATAGATAGATTAGTCATAATGAAACAGACAGACAGATAGAGACAGACATACAGACAGACAGACAGATAGACAAATAAAGATAGACAGACAGATAGATAAAGATAGACTGACAGGTAGAGGCAAACAGACATATAGACAGACAGATAGACAGGCAGACAGACAGACAGATAAAGATAGACAGACAGACAGACAGATAGAGGCAAACAGACAGATAGAGACAGACTGATAGACAGACAGGCAGATAGACAGATAAAGACAGAAAGACAGACAGATAAAGATAGACAGACAGACAGATAAAGACAGAAAGACAGACAGATAAAGACAGAAAGACAGACAGATAAAGATAGATAGACAGACAGACAGACAAAGACAGACAAACAGACAGATAAAGACAGACAGACAGACAGATAAAGACAGACAGACAGACAGATAAAGACAGACAGATAAAGACAGACAGACAGATAAAGACAGACGAACAGATGAAGACAGACAGACAGACAGATGAAGACAGACAGACAGACAGATAAAGACAGACGAACAGATGAAGACAGACAGACAGATGAAGACAGACAGACAGACAGACAGACAGATAAAGACAGACAGACAAAGACAGACAGACAGATAAAAACAGACAAACAGACGAAGACAGACAGACAGACAAATACAGACAGACAGATAAAGACAGACAGACAGACAGACAGATGAAGACAGACAGACAGACAGACAGACAGATAAAGACAGACGAACAGATGAAGACAGACAGATGAAGACAGACAGACGAAGAAAGACAGACAGACAAACAGACAGATAAAGACAGACAGACAGATAAAGACAGACAGACAGATAAAGACAGACGAACAGATGAAGAAAGACAGACAGATGAAGACAGACAGACAGATGAAGACAGACAGACAGACAGACAGACAGATAAAGACAGACGAACAGATGAAGACAGACAGATGAAGACAGACAGATGAAGACAGACAGACGAAGAAAGACATACAGATGAAGACAGACAGACAGAGAGAATGCTAATAGAAAAATCACAGTATTGCTTAATATTGATTTCAATCATTCGCTTGAATATGAAAGTAAAAAGTCGATCTATAAATGAACGAATGCAGCTGCAGTTACACTACTGTATGTTCCTACAGCAGAAAGAACAACAGCGTCGAACAATAACTACGGTTTATACACAGTATTGTGCAAAAGTTATAGACACACAATTATATTTTACCACTGTTGTGCTGTTGTGTTTGCCCCAAGGAGCGCAATCGGGCAATTTAGCATCTCCAATTCAACTATCATACGTTTGTCACGTCTGCGGCCACCACATGCTGCCAAAGCGTCTCCAGCTCTGAACTTTCCACCCGCAGAGCTCCAAGCCATGATGCTTATCACCACCTGGAGCTCATTGAGGAGAGGATGGATGGATGGATGGATGGATGGAACTGTACACAACTGTATCCCAGAAGATCAGCAGTTTCTGAGATACTCAGACCATCCCATCTGGCACCAACAACCGACAGCATCCATAAGGAGCATTTGGGCTGGTGTTCTCTGCATTTCACCATCGATTATATGGATTGTATGGTTTCCTAGGTTATGTTTTATCCCCTTACTATGCATTTATGCCAACTGGAGACCCTAAATTGTCCGGTCCAAAGCTAGAAAGTTCGAAGGGTGTGTCAGGAGGGACACCTGGGTAAAACGTGCCAGTACGACAGTGCAAGTGGCTCACTGTGGTAATCTCTGGTGGCAGGGAAAAGCTAAAAGTCTAAAAAATAGAAAATTATATGTGTTCTCTCACAACACTCTGTGCCTTTTGTTTTTTATTGTGTGCTATAACAAAGCTTGCGTGCGTGTGAGTTGATACAATATCTTTAGACTGTGGGAGGAAACCGGAGCACCCAGAGTAAACCTGCACAAACACAAAGAGTTTGTTTGTTGACAGATTGCTTAGCGTCAACTTCGGCTTAGACGGCCATGTACAGGAGCTTAAGTTTCACATCCTATACACAAGTCAGTGACAATTTAACATCTCCAATTCACTTAGTGTGGGAGAAAACCAGGATACCTGGAGTGAACCCATGCGCACATGAGGGAGAAAATGCAAACTCCACACAGTAATTTCCTCCACACCCAGGGATAAAACCAAGGTCGTTCTTCCTGTGAGGCAGCATCATTATCCTTATCACTATCCACTGCACCACCGTGCCACCCAAACATGAGGAGACCTTACAAACTCCACACAGTAATTTCCCTGGTTATGCCACCCAGGGATCAAATCCCGGATCGTTCTTGCTCTGAGGCAGCATCACTATCCTTATCACTATCCACTGAGCCACCGTGCCACCCAAACATGAGGAGACCTTACAAACTCCACACAGTAATTTCCCTGGTTATGCCACCCAGGGATCAAATCCCGGATCGTTCTTGCTCTGAGGCAGCATCACTATCCTTATCACTATCCACTG
>JAOUQV010320774.1:0-12260 GCA_028565295.1 Aspidoras spilotus
GGGGTTAGGTGCCTTGCCCAAGGGCACTTTAGCCATGACTTGTCGGTACTTGGAATCGAACCAGGGACCTTCCGGTCACCAGGTTGGTTCCTTAACCACAAGCCTACGGCTGCCCTCCAAGGGCAATAAGGCCATCAGTAGACTGTGGTCAGAATCAAAATCTAATTTTATTTGTCACATACATAGTAATACACAGTAACTAAGACAGTCTGCCCACATCAAGCTATCAATAAATAATGTGCGGCTGTAATCGGATGCACAAATGAGCCACACATCATGTTATTCAGCATTGTTTGTTTGTTGTTGTTTGGACATCATGTACTAAAATGCCAATTTGTTGTTTTTAGATAACCTTCGGAACCATCTTGACATTGTAGTAGTAGGCAGACAGACCAAAATGCCACAGCTGATGCCATCCGGGAGGTGCAGAGATACTTGGCAGAGGGCAATATTGCCAAGACTCAGGAACAAATGATACACTGGTAAAATCAAAAAACAATATATTTGCACTTCAGCCTCATCTGTGCTGTGTGAGCAGGTGTTTTCTACAGCTGGAGTTGTGTCAAAAAAGCGTAGCAGACTAAATTTGAAAGCATTGGAAACTTTATTTTTTTTTTATAAAAATAAAAAAAAAATGCCAGTCCACAAGCATCCTAATTCCAAACACGTTCACTTTGATTTTTATTTTATGGTACATGTTCACATTATTAACTGTATCTCAGAATATCAAAGATTTCAAATTTACCTGAGGATATGAAATAAAACAGTATATAATATATAATAAAATACAATGATTTAAATAATATTGTATAGACTAGGTCATCAAATCAGTCATCAAAATCCCTGTAGTAATTTTAAGGTCCAGCAGGTGTCAGTATTCAGTGACACAGAATCGACACAGTATCAATACCAGTTTCGCTATGGGTCGAAAGGCTTCATGACACCTCATCTACCTATCACTAACTGTTTGGCCAAAATACAAAACGCTGCGTGTGGCGAAGAACCAAAATGGCACATCACTCTGAACACACCCCCACTGTCAAATATGGTGGTGGCAGCATCATGCTCTGGGGCTGCTCCCTCTTCAGCAGGGACAGGAAAGTTGGTCAGAGTTGATAGAAAGATGGATGGAGCCAAATACAGGACAATCTTAAAAGAAAACCCGTTGGAGTCTGCAAAAGACTTGAAACTGGGGCGGAAGTTCAGCGTACAGCAGGACAACGACCCTAAACATAAAGCCAGGGCTACAATGGAATGGTTTGAAACAAAACATATTCATGTGTTAGAATGGCCAAGTCATTCACAAAAATTTCAGTCACTAGATGTGCAAAGCTGGTGAAGACATACCCTAAAATACTTGCAGCTGTAATTGCAGCAAAAGATGGTTCCACAAAGTATTGACTCAAACTGGGGCTGAATTTTTTTGTACACCACAGTTTATTTGTAAAAAATGTTTTGAATCATGTATAATTTTCTTTCCACTTCACAAGTGTATAACACTTTCTGATGGTCTTTCACATTTAATTCCAATGAAATGTGTTTTTTCGTGGTTGTAATATGGAAAATGATATAAATGTATGACAAAATATGGGAAAGTTCCAGGTGTATAAATACTTTTGTAGGCCACTGTAAAAATACACGAGTTCCGCAGATGCCACTTAATTGGAACAATAGACCATGTATACACCCTCAGTTCATAATGTAGAGAGTGTGATATCTCACGCCATTTCTTGATCAGGTGCAGTGAGTGTATATATCACTTAGATTTGAACAGGTGTATTATGCTCAGGTGTATGCGTGTCTCACTTTTAGCTTTAGGTCTCACTCATAGCCTTACTTAGGCGCAGTGTTTATGTGCCTCATTCTTAGCCTTTCTCGTGTGCAGTGTATATGTGCATCTCAGCCTTAGCCCTGCCCAAAGTGCTGTGTGTGTTTCTTACTCTTAGCCTTGCTCAGGTGTAGTGAGTGATCGGACACCGGAACTCTGGACGCCTCTCCGGGATAAACGTGTCCGCCTGCATAGTTATAACACTCTTTCTCCTTCTTCCAGTCTCCTTCATCCGCAAGCGTAGCCATAAACACCACACTCAGCATACACACTACACGCACAAACACACGCCGCATGTTAGTCAAACTCATGGCGTCTCCGTCCGCGTTTCTGCAGCTTAAACTACACGTCTTTTTACACAGAACAGGAAATAAACCCAAGGCTCGATATTAAATCACATAGTGTTTCCTATACACAGCACTCATACACACGGTCTTACCTCATAGTCATGTGACTAAAGTGTACAGAACACGCAAGACGTGATTTAGGACAAACCCCGTACCGGATATAAGGCTTTCTGTAAATATTATTATCTGATTGCAAACACATCCTGGTACCATATAATGTGTTATTACTGACTGTACACATGATATAGGGATTAAACGCCCGCATTGCATCTCTGCGGATATTTTTAAAGTATCGGTTATGACTACTACTACTAATAATAAACTAAAACGAAATAATAATAATAATAACTGTGAAAAGGAAAAATAAACTTTTTTTTATATATTTCTGAAAGACACTCGGCAAGCCGCATACATAAATAATATTAAAATTATTAAAATATCTAGAAGGTGGTAGAAATGCAACAATAAATTAAATCGACTGCCGTTAAACGCAGTATAAACGATTTTTACTTCCGGTGTGGTATTAAAAATCCTTGTTGCCAGATTGTGTACGAGGATCCATATTTTGTTTGTTTTTGTATTATGAGTAACCCGTTGTGTAAATTAATTGTTAATTAGTATTTATTCAGTCGAAGTAATAGATTCGTGGTCCGCACGTCTTCGTGTTCACGTGGTTTTCCTCCGGGTGCTATAGTATCCTCCCACAGTACAAAAACGTGTTAGGCTAACTGGAGATGCCAAATTCCCCTCACTTTCTGTAATATGAATGTAACATTTATAAATATAAACTTGACATGTCAAAATGACATCTCTATCATCGCCTCACAATGGTTGGCTGCATGGATCAGGCTTTCTCCTGTGCCCTCTATCTCATGTTGCTTGTATGGCCCCTGATAGTCCAGTCCACATTTTCCATTCAGGTTATTCTCCACACATAACTGTAGTAACATAACTTGCAGGATTTTATGTGATTCAGTAACCTCTTTCATGTACTCGCCATCTTGTAGACTTGCTCAGTTGTCATCATATTTCACCATTAAATCCTCAACTACTTCCCGAAGCACTTTTCTCAAAAGCCTGAATATGTTTTTTTTTGCTTTCTTCATTGTCCAGGTCCACATTAATATATGGCTACTTGCTTTCATCTTCGACTTTTCACAAGGCTTTCATCACTCGCAGCTTGATATTGTTGCTAATTTTTTTAATCTTTGCAATTTGACTATTAGCACCATTCTTGATTTCACTTCACTGGCACAATCTCTAGCATTTTTTACTTTACATCCCAAATATAGGAAAGACTTGCTACAACATTCTGCCTTCCACCATATTCTCCAGTATGACTTCAGTGTTGGTCAGTACTTTCGAGTTAGCTGCATTGATTAGCATGTTATATTCTTTGCAGCTTTCTTTGTATGAGACATTAACCTTCTGTAGTTCTTGTGATGTGACCAGTACGATGATGTCATCAGCATATCTTAGATATTTGGCAATGGAAAAATCACAGCTACTCTACCATCAACAACCCGAGTAAACACATATGTGTGTGTATCTTTCTATTTCCCAAAGGCTCTAATTCCCATAAGGCATCCAGATCTACACCATTACCCAAGAGGAAATGAAAGTAAAAGTGATACATTTTGCCACTATGTTTTACACACAGCGGAATTGGTCCTCTGCGTTTAACCCATCCGTGCAGTGAAACACACAAATACACACAGACAGGTGAAGTGAGCACACGTGCCCGGAGCAGTGAGCAGCTAGCACAGTGCCCGGGGAGCAACTGCTGGTTAGGTGCCCTGCTCAAGGGCACTTTAGCCATGACTTGTCTGTACTTGGAATCGAACCAGGGACCTTCTGGTCACAAGGCTGGTTTCTTAACCACAAGTCTACGACTGCTCAAATAATAATAATAATAATAAAAATAATAATAATAATCTTCTTCTTTTTTCGGCCTCTCTTTTCAATCTATTTCACCTCACTCTGTCCTCTGCATCTTCTGCTTTCACAACAACTACCTGCATGTCTACATTGACTACATCTATATATCTCCTCTTTGGTCTTCCTCTCAGCCTTCTGCATAGAAACTCCATTTCTAACATCCTCCTAGCAATATAACTTTGTCTCCCAATTTTCCAACCTGTCCTGTCCCTCTGATGTTCTCATTTCTATTCCTGTCCATCCTGGCCACTCCTAATGAAAACCTCAACATATTAATCTCTGCCACCTTTAGCTGTGCTTCATGTCTATTAGTCATGGCTACTGTCTCTAAACCATACAACAAGGCTGGTCCCACTACTCTCTTACAAACCTTTCCTTTCACTTTCACAAGTTCTCTTCCAGTTGTTCCCTGCTCTCACTGCAGATATCAATGTCATCTGCATACATCATAGTCCATGGTGATTCCTGTCTGACCTCATCTGTTAGTGTGTCGATCACGAGAGCAAACAAGAAGGGGTTCAGAGCCGATCCTTGATGCAGTCCCACCTTTACCTTAAAGCTACCTGTCACTCTTACAGCACATCACACAACTGTCATACTGTTCTTGTGCTTTTTTCTGTTTTATGTTTTGCATTTTTTTTTTGCTTTTATTAAATAATTTTTTTTATTCAATACGCACTGTGACTTTTATATATTACGGATAAAACTGTAGTATATAAATAAGATTATTATTATTATCATTATTATTATAATGATAATAATAATTATGATTATTATTAATCTCGTCTATATGGGATTTCTTTGCTCAATATATGGCAACCCTCGGTGTGTGTGTATATATAGCGAGTGCTTCGGCGCGTGCGTGCGTGCTCGATATAATGAGAAAGATGTTGAGCTTAATCTCCACTGTATTGAGAGGTAGAGGTGCCCGGGATGTACGTATTTATTATTATTATTATTATAAATATTATTTGTTTTATCTGAAATATATTGAAATTTTCTGTGGGAAAGATTAATAGAAAGTCCCCTGTGACCTTCACACACTCACCTTCATGCTCATAATAAATACATTTTATCTTAAACAACTATTTTAGTTTATATAGTGTGTGTGTGTGTGTGTGTGCCTGTGTGTGAGAGGGAGATAAATCATACAAATAATAATGTTAATAAGCGCACGCCGTCAAAACTAAAAAAAATCGAATATAACCACACAACTAACTAACTAACTAAACTTACCTTAATCGAAACATTATTTTAAACATTCCCACAACTAAAGGGTTATAATAAAACACTGCTAATGAACCCACATTAACTGTTTATTACTAATCACGCCTCTCTCTCTCTTTCTCTCTGTCTATCTGTCTATCCATCTATCTCTTGCTCACTCTCCTTGTTTAAGGGAGCTGAAATTGTCACTGAGGTAAGTGGTGGTGACAACTGGTGACCAGTAGCTTTTAGACAGTGATGGTGGTAATGCCACTGGTAAAATTTGATGACCAGTAGAGCTATTAAAGACTAAAGCTGCTGAAATTTCATGACAAGTATAGCTGTTAAACACTGGTAAATGTGATGATCAGTGAAGCTATTGGAGGGTGGGGACGGTGATTTTTATTTGGCACAACTAGCGTGTGGTGACTGCGATGGCCAGTCAAGCTGTTTGACATTGGTAATGGTAATGACTAGTAGAGCAGCTGAACTTTAATGACCAGTAGAGCTGTTATACATTGGTGACAGTGATGACCATTAGTACTATCAGAGTGTGAGGACGGTAATCACCTTTACAGTGGCTGGAGAGTGGTGACTGTGATCATTGTGTGTGTTTGTGTGTTCGTGTTTTGAGTTTAGGGGGGTCGAGTGATTGTGTCAGCAAGGACCTATGCAGACTTCACCCCTAAGGCCACCTTTGACATTAAGGTAAGATCTCTCTTTCTCTCTCTCACACACACATTAATTTGATTAATTGGTTTACAGATGGTTTACCATTTTTCTACAGAAATGTGATGTATTTAATCTGGAGGTGGGGCCTCCTGAGAAAGCAGAATTAACAAGGGAACAGGGACTTCAGTATTACAGAGTCATGCAGATGATCAGAAGGATGGAGTTAAAAGCTGATCAGCTATACAAACAAAAGATCATCCGTGGCTTCTGTCACTTGTACGATGGACAGGTACATAAACACACACAAATATAAGAACATACAATATTAATAATGCTAAACTCACTTAAACACACTGTCTCTCTCTGTCTCTGTCTTTGCTGTAAAAGGAAGCATGTGCAGTTGGAATCGAGGCTGGAATTAACCACTCGGATCACCTAATCACAGCGTACCGAGCCCACGGATATACACTCACCAGAGGAGGCACTGCGCGAGAGATTATGGCCGAGCTCACGGGTAAAGTACAAACACACACACACACACACATACAGTACACACAAAACATTCCTGTATATGATTCCCCTGTGTGTGTGTTCAGGTCGTCGTGGTGGTATTGCTAAAGGAAAGGGTGGTTCCATGCACATGTACACCAAAAACTTCTATGGGGGAAATGGAATTGTGGGAGCACAGGTGAGGTTCTGACCCTGAATGAGGAGGTGTTTAGGAGGAACCTTGGCTATGGTTTTGATTCTAATGTGTGATTCTAAGGTTCCACTGGGTGCCGGAGTGGCGCTGGCCTGTAAATACCAGGGCAAAAACGAACTGTGCGTCTGTCTGTATGGAGATGGAGCAGCCAATCAGGTGTGAGCACATACACTTATTACAGTACTGACCTGCTGTAGTGTGTATTTCTCATTATAGTGTGTGTGTGTGTATATATATATACAGGGACAGATATTCGAGACATATAACATGGCTGCACTGTGGAAGTTGCCGTGTATTTTTATCTGTGAGAATAATAGATATGGTATGGGTACATCTGTGGAGCGAGCAGCAGCAAGTACTGACTACTACAAACGAGGACAATTCATCCCTGGACTGAGGGTAACTAGCACACATGCACACTTACTCATATAGACACACACTTGGTGCTAAAAAAGAAAATATATGCTGTATTAAACGTTTGTGTGTCAGGTGGATGGTATGGATCTACTGTGTGTTCGAGAAGCCACCAAGTTTGCTGCAGAACACTGCAGATCTGGAAAGGTAAGATCACACAAAATTGCATGGATGTACAGACCCGTACCAAAAAATCTGAATATTATGGAAAATTTAAATAATTTCTATAATTCTATTTAAAAAGTTAAACTCTAGATTCACTGTCAACGATTTCAAGTATTTTTTTATTTTATTTTTTTACATAATTCCATAATTACATTCTAGCTCATAAAATCCATCTAAACAGGTTTTTAAAAAATGAGAACACTGCAGAAATCGGTCCAAACTTCTCAGTTTTTGCAGAAAAAATAGAAATAGGATCACTTTAAATAAATCTAAATAGGGTAATTTTAAACCAATATGTCAATCTTTTAATACTTGGTTAGGAATTCCTTTGCTTTAATCACTGCCTCAATGTGACTGGGCATTGGGGCAATCAGGCATTGCTAGGGAGGTATGGAAGCCCAGATATCCTTGATTCTTGCCGTCAGCTCTTTTTTATTGTGTGGGCCAGTGGCCCTCATTTTCCTCTTTAAAATTCCCCATAGATTCTCAATGGTTTTTAGGGCTGGTGAGTTGGCTGGTTAGTCAAGCCCTGCATCAAACCATGCTTTGATGCGTTTGGCAGAAAGTCCTGCTGGAAAGTGAAATCATGAAGTCCTTCAAAACTTTCTGTTAGACTGTTGCGGATTTAAGAAAACAACACCTGAACTGGACATTGCACCCCAAATCACAACTCACTGTGGATATTTCACACTGGACCTCAAGCAGTTTGGGTTCAGTTCCTCGCTCGTCTTCCTCCAAACCTTTGGACCTTGATTGCTGAATGAAAGACTTTGCTTTCATTAGAAAAGAGAACCTTAGACCACTGGCTAACGCCCTTCTTCTCCTTGGTCCGGTTGAGACGCTTCCTACGTTGGCTCAGGTTTAAAAGTGGCTTGATTCTAGGTACTCAACAGTTGTAGCCCATCTCACGGATCCGTCTGAATGTGGTGGTTTTTGAGGCTGTAACTCTTGCCTCATTCCACTCTTTCTGGATCTCTGCCAAATTCTTGAATCTTCTCTTTTTAATAATATGCTGAATCCCACAGTCATCTCTTTTGCTGGTGCATCTTCTCCTGCCACATTTTGTCTTTCCACTACGTAGTTTGGGCTGATTTCTTGATAGTATTCATTTTTTTTCCAATCTATAATCCAAGTTTAACCTTTTGAATGGAATTACGGAAATTAATCAACTTTTCCATGATGTTCAAATTTTTTGCAGTGCTTTTGTTCTACTAGGGGATTTTGTTAGAACATAGAAATCTGCAAACTGTGGACTTCAGTTCTCCAGGACAAGTATTGCCTATCTCTGTCCTAGAATATAATGTAAAATCTTTTTCCAGGGTCCGATTCTGATGGAGCTTCAGACATACCGTTACCATGGACACAGTATGAGTGATCCTGGGATCAGGTAACCATCTGGATTACCACCCGAGTTATTATGTAATGTATTTATTTTGTTTGTTTAACTTGTAAATCCTCTCAGAGGTGCTCACTAACTTTTTCGTCATTTGGTGTCCCCATAGTTATCGTACACGTGAGGAGATCCAAGAAGTGCGCAGTAAGAGTGACCCAATTTCCTTGCTGAAGGAACGTATGATCAATAACAACATGGCTAGTGTGGAGGAGCTCAAGGTAAACACAAAAATACCCATACCTAGTGTATAAATATATACAAGGGGGCAAAAAGTATTTAGTCAGCCACTGAAATTAGGGACATGGGACCGCACAACCCCGTTCAAACCCGGGGTCTGACGACTTGGGAAATTTCTGTGTGGAGTTTGCACGTTCTCCCCGTGTTCGCACATGTTTTCTCCGGGTACTCTGGTTTCTTCCCACATTCCAAAGATATGCATGATGGGTTAATTGATGTCCCTAAATTGCCCATTAGTATGTGATTGTGTGTTTGCGCCCTACAATGAATTGGTGCCCTGTCTAGGGTTGTTTCTGCCCTCGTGCCCAGAGTTGCTGGGTGGGAAGCAGCTTCCCTGTGACCCTAAAACAAGGATTAAGCGGGTATAGAGAATGAATGAAATTAAGGACATTTAAATCAGGTTATCAATAAAAAAAATAATCAATATGAGAATAATTCTTATGCGCATAAGAGTAATGTTAAAATTATTTATTTGTTGAATTATAATGCAAAACTCGGCAACCACTTGAGATGTCTGCGAATTATGAGTGAGAGTCGAAGAGCAATCTAATGCAGGATAAATGACAGGATTTAGATCCCTTGCCATAATTAAAAAATGAGTATGTAGGGATGGAATAGAGCTAATGAACCTATGCAAAATTGGGTGCATAAGTATTCCCGAATGTAGTTCATGTAATTATAAGACACATAGAAAATCTCACTTATGTTGGGTACCCATAGTTTAAAGTAGTCAGAATTATTCAAATATGTCTCCTGTAAAAAAAATCAGCTTTTAAATGTTTAAAATATGTCATAACCATAGATCTCTTAATTTATTATTAAGGCCATTAACATTCCAAATTACTATTTATTTTTTTTTTAAGCGGCAATAAAAAAATAGACACTGTAATAATGAAAAAAGAGTACATCTGTGAAAGACACACGCAATCACACCCCACCCCAACATAGTGAAGACTCCCACTCATTAAATTAACTATAAAACAACTATAAAAAAGAATCTTTAACAAAGCTCAAACATGGAGCTATCTCAAACGTAAATATACCCCTGGTAAGATTGCCAATCTACCAGGGAATCCAAAAAAGCTAAATATATACTTTTTAGTCTCTTCAGAACCAATGTATGAATGCAATGTATTTCACGCACCATTAGAAGCCACTTGTGCCCTAGTGACAAGGTCATCACATGGTGACGTTCAGCTAATACAGTCTGAAGAATTTCAGATATTAAAGCTGTAATATCTGGAGTTAAATGCCATATTGGGGTTCATACCATCTTGCAAGAGTGGGGATTAAGCATGAACTGCAGTTCATATCGAAGACTGCGAATGTCGAGCAGTTTCAACCACTTTCAGCGGCAGGATTACAGCATAAACCAGTGAGTGTAATTATACTAAAATGCACTAAAAAAGATGGACACTCTGGTGTGTAAAATAATACCATTAATATAAGGCTTTGCGTAGCCCGAAAAAACGCAAAAACCAAGTCTCACACTGCTATTATTTGGAACACAACTGTTCATAGACACTGTGGTGGGGGTGAGCATCGGCTTTATGCAGAGACACTGGAAGTGGGTGTGAGGGTTAAAAGTGGATAGAGACACTGGGATGTGTTCGAGCATCAACTATGGATAGAGAAATTTTGAAAAATGTAGATGGCATTGAGTGTCAGCTGTGGGCAGAATCACTAAAAGTGGGACTAAGCCTTTTGAGGTCAGCATTTTGAGGAGACCGAGGGTCAAGTGTGCGCAGTGGGCTGAAAAAGGTGATGATTCTCATTATCTGTAGTTTATGTATTTAACCATGTATATTCTGTATATAACCCTGTATGTTCCCTGTGTATTCCCTATAGGAGATCGATGTAGAAGTGAGGAAGGAAATTGACGAGGCGAGTCAGTTTGCCACCACAGACCCAGAACCACCACTGGATGATCTCTGTAATCACATTTTCTACAACAATGCTCCCATGGAAGTGCGTGGAACACATCCCTGGTCCAAACTCAAATCCATTAGCTGAACCAAAACTGTTACCGGAACAGAATTTCTTCTTTATTCTGTTCTTTAAAACAATAAGAAGAGGATTTATTACATGTACTTTCTCTCTCTGTTCCAGGACACAAATATTAAAGTGAAATGGGGTTAATTAAAGTCACTCTGTTTCATCATCATCTTTCGGCTTTTCCCTGTCACCAGTAAGAGTCCCTTACATTACGATCTGGCACGTTTTGTCGAATGCCCTTTCTGACACAACCCTCGCCCTTTTGGGCTTAGGACTCTGTTTCATATTATTAGTAATAATGTTAACACAGACAAATGGTATACACACATACGCACGCCACCCGTGTGTCAGATTACTCTGTGTTTTGGTATAATTTATATTACCACATGACAAACAGTGCAGTCAGTGCAGTACACTCTTAGAAAACCAACTTACTATTCATGTTATCATGCTCTTTCGTCTGTGTATTAGAATAATTAATTGAAAGGGGTGTGTTCTAAATAATAGCAATATGGAGTTCAGTTGTAGGGGCAGTCGTAGGCTTGTGGTTAAGGAACCAGCCTTGCGACCGGAAGGTCCCTGGTTCGATTCCAAGTACCAGCAAGTCATGGCTGAAGTGCCCTTGAGCAAGGCTTTGAATAAAACATGGATTGTAGAGGGAAAACTTATGAAGAAGTTCAGATGATGATGGGCTGCTCAGCTAAAATGATCTCCAATGCTTTAAAATGGAAAGAAAAACCAGAGAATTGGAGGAAATGTAAAGAGGAATATTCAGAATGGCAAAGGCTCAGCCAATGTTCAGCTGCAGGATGATCAAAGTCCTGTAAGTACTGTGACGGAAGATGCCTGTGTGAAGCTAATCGATTAGCAAGAAATCCCAACAATCCCAAAAAAAGACACGTACTGAAGCAGATACAATTTGCCAAAAAACCAACAGAAATATTTTGTTGAATGATAAAAGTAAAAATGTTCTTTTTGTGTCTGGGGCCCTGCAGCCAGTTCATCAGACGACCCCAAACTCTGAATTCAAACCACAGTACACTTTGAAGACAGTGAAGCAGGGTGGTGCAAGCATCCATGAACAAGCCCAATCACCTGATAATATTCTGATAGAAAACATGTGGGGTGACATCAAAGATGCTGTTTTTAGGCAAAACCAAGAAAATGCCCGTGTACATTTACTTTATGTAATATTCCCAATGCATGGAAATAAAAACTATTACTAAGATTTTGTGCTAAACTATTTATCTAAAAACACTGATATTATATTGTACACAATGTATCTCATCTACAGGGGTTAGACAATGAAACTGAAACACCTGGTTTTAGACCACAATAATTTATTAGTATGGTGTAGGGCCT
>JAOUQV010320797.1:0-12255 GCA_028565295.1 Aspidoras spilotus
TTGTCCAATTTAGCCATGAAACCTCCCACACTAAAATGACAGGTGTTTCAGTTTCATTGTCTAACCCCTGTAGATGTGACTTAAAAAGAGTGTTTATCTGTAAGAAGTTAAAATAAGGCAATATTTAAGAAGAAAATGAACACAAGGCAAACACAACTTTATGAATTCATGCAGAAAACTTAATTATAAGTACTTTGGGGACAGTGGGACTCGTAGGGTCTCCTTTGCTGGGAGTAGGCGAGTTGGTTATGTATTGAACCCACACTGATCGGTTAACTGGAGAACAAATAATGTGCTGCTGCAAATAATGAGGACAAAGAGTTAATAGCTTTTCAATTATCAAATGCTCAGTTTCTCTGTGTGTGCTTAAGTGCGTGGGTGGGTGTGTAAATGTGTTTTCCAGTGTTCTATCATTTGCACAACATGAATGATTTGCTGAAACGCTATGACCAGACTTCCAAACAGATCCAGCAAGGAGCTCAGGGATCATTGGGTCTCTCTGACAGTGCAAATGAGCCCTTTGAAATTTCTTGCTGAACCACAATTGCCCACAAAGCAACTGACTGTATTGATGTGAACTGTAGTGGGATAAGGGATACAGAATGGACAGAATGGAGTCAGGGTAACATGGGTCTTCAAAAAAAGAGGCTCCTGATTAGAAACATGCATGTTTTACCTAGAACTGAGTTAATAAATAAACTATTTTTGGTGCTTCCACTCAATAACACAGCATTGATCCCATTACAGAAATGTCTCAAGGTGAATAATCGCAGGATGTGAAATATACACTTTTTTTTTACTAGCAATGTTTGCATGACTAATTTCTTCCAGACCGAATTTCGCGATTCTTGATTTATATATTATTTATATTTACATTGGCCTTTCAGTTTAATTTAATTCTGTCCCACACTTAATCTTTTTTTTAAACATGTAATCCCATATTACTGAAGTGTATGCACTTGATTTACCATGTGTAATTTGAGTGCATAACACCATGTAATGCAGTTTCACAAAAATGTTGAAATATCTGCAGTTTATAAGAACCAAATATTGCCCAAGGCAGTAATATAGAAAAAGTCACACATGGTGTTACAAGACGGAGCAACCATCTCGCATAAAAAAAAACATTCAACGCATAGGGAAGTGCAGGGAAAGTTTATTTTTTACAAAAAAAATCTAAAAACTCGAGCCGAAATGCACACAAAACAAGGCAAGGCAAGGATCGTGGCAGGTAAGGGAATAGGTACGGCTGGCTGCTGGTTCCGATGATGCAATGTCCTTTTAATTTTTTTCGAAGCCAGCAACTGTGCAAAGACAAGAACATGGTGGTGTCTTGTCTTCCCGTTTGTGATGTCGTAGGTTTCCCTTCTGTTTGAGCCCCCCCAACTATTTTCCTTTTTTTTTCTTGTCCGGTAAGTCACTTGGTTGCCTGGTTTCTTCCTACATTCCAAAGACATGCATAAAAAGATTAATTGATGTCTTTAAATTGCCAGTTAGTGTATGAATGTGTATGAGTGACTTCGATTGCGCCCCATGATGGATTGGCGTCCTGTCTATCCAGTTCTCTAACTGAGACATCTGACTGTGATGCAAGTACCCATTTACTGTGCTTGTTTAATAATATTAATGGTTTCTATAGTCATAGCATTATAATGATGGTATTAATTAAGTGGATTTATTCAGGGAGGACACCGGTGAGAGCCTGAATGCTTGCCACTGACTTCATAATAGTGTAGTGTGTTAGCTTTCAGGCTACAGTGAACTTTAATAATGCTATGTTTAGCATGCTTTCAGTCATCTCATTTAAATTCTAGGTTCAATACACTTATCCCAGATAATCCTTGCCTAATTACAGAAAGATTCACAATGCCAATTTCTATGCATTAAGACTGAAACGTGACCCTCCTGGTGCAGAGTATTACAGTGAATTCAGCCATTCTTTTGCTCTAGTAGCAAACAGACTTTTCAGGTTGCACTCAGAGCATTTAGTGATGCTTCACTGCATATTTGGAAAGTAATGACTTGTATCTGAGGACAACAAGGGCCAAATAAATTCAAGCATCACATCATGCTTTTCCAGGAATACAAGCCCTGCTTTAAACAAGCTTCTTGATCTGGACCTTTTATTTATTTTTACGAACACAGCTATTTGTTCGAGCATTTTACTGATCCGTATTACTATAGATCACAAAGCCTATTTGCATTACACTTGATATTTAACTAACCATAGTGTTTGCTGCAGCCAAAAAAAATAATTTCGGGAAGACAAGGAGGTCCTTGTGATTAAAATAAGCAGCTAGGTGGGAAAGGTTATACAGAGACACCACAAGGGATCAATTAAACACCAATAGACAGATCAGGATGTTTAATTTTGTAATTTTATTTTATTTAACCTTTATTTAACCAGGTGCTATTTAGCCCATTGAATTAAAATAACTCAGAAAGCCCTGACAAAGACTGGCGCCAATAGTTACAACATATACATATGAATACACAATATTTACATACTAAGCCATAAAAAATGGGGATTTTGCATACTAAACATACCAGAACATAAAGTCAATGACATTACATTTAGTAAGATACATAACAAGATAATACAGACATGCCCTTTGACATGTTTTTTATGGACATGATGTGCTTATGTTACAAAGGTTATAGTGTATTATGTTTGACTATATTTCCTGTATTTACTGAAAAGGGTTCTTTTTGGCAATTTGTAATGCACCTCTGCTCCAAACACAATCCCTGAATGACGGATAAATACTAGTAAAATATAATGTTTTGTGGGTAAATTTACTGTCATTTCAATATATTTCACAATTTCTGCTCAATGGGAATTCATGCAGCTGTTTGGGTGCTTGCCAAACTCTGTCATAGCCATATAAACTGATGGCTTACTGGCAGCAGATTTTATACCATTTTGTAACAACGTGGCAGCGCATAGTACTTTATCTGCCTCCATAACCTTGCCTAATTTTACAGCTCTCTGAGCAGCTCAGATGAGACACTTTCCCCCCCAATTCAATACAAGGATTAGTGCAATCTAGAATCTAGTCTGTTACTGGTCTCACTGTCTTTTACCCATGCTGGCATATCCAAGCTTATTCACATGTTATTGTTCAAACACAGCGAAAGAGCATTGGTTGAGAGGAGTTCAATCTAATACTAGATGAAGAAAACATATGCGACTGAGACTTCAGATATTATGCTTCAGGTGTTAGGCTTCTGACTGAACTCTGAACAAAACTCTAACAGTTGCAGAGTCACTTATCACTATGCAAATGCCTGTCAGTCGCCTCTTGAATTATTCCCACTGTGCCAAGCTAGTGACAATTTCTGATTGCATTATTATTGTTGAGATGCTGATGACTGGAGTCATTGCAAGTTCCATCTCTGTTGATTGGACTTGACAAAAGTCTCATATTGCTACTGGAAGAGAGAGAGAGGGACTATCAGCATGTCTCTCACCATTATACACCAATCAGATTGGCTCACCTTACAGCTATCACAGTCCATCACAATTCATTTCTAAAAACTACCTACATAATGTTGGGCCTGGGAAATGAGCCAGAAGATAAAGCCAAGTCTTAAGGATCATAATCAAGTGATTTACACACTAATAAGAACAGTATTTTATGTTTAAAACAGAAATATAATTTGTTTAACATTTGGAAAAAGTTGGGTCTCCAGTTTTATTATATAAATCTCGTTCTTTAAAGAAAGATTGGAATGTATTAATAGAAATTGCCCTGCGTTCTCATGATTTGTCATCTGCTACCATCACCTACATTGGTTGGCTGCATGGATGAGTCAGCTTTGTCCAATGCCCTCTGTTTTATATTGCTTAGTTTTGCCATTCTATTAACCACCTGTTCCTGAGGGAATGCTATTGAGTTTCACTATGTATTGTAGACACTGTATATGCTGAAATTACAATAAAAGCACTTGAATTCACTTGACTAATGCATCTGTCCCTCTACAGCACATAATAGCCGTAAATAATTCAAGGAATCTGGAGTGAGTTCGGTTTGAAATGGGTGCAAGCTAAGTACCTGTGATTTCCAAAATCTCAGAGAGTAGTGCATCATTGCCAGGGATTACTTGCTGAATCATTGTTAAGCAATACAATATGGATTTCTGGTCACAACTGTCTCTGTGCAACAAGCCTTAAGCAACAAGCCTTAAGGTTTCACCAAAGGTGAAAAGGACCATCCAGTTATTAGCAGCTATTCTATATGTATTGCATCAGTCCCAGATTATTGCAGAAAAGTACATTGATAGAGTAACATGTGCTGCCTTAAAAATGACATATTTTTCAAGGACATCCAAAAGACAATGCAAAACCACATGCTGCTCACATTTTATTAAAGCCTCATAGAGTCATACCTGTTGGTCATGCGTTGCAAATCATAAAATCCTGTGCTATTTATAGTTTCAAATGAGAATACGGTACTCACACTGTTGTGAAACAAGGGTATTTGTCTAGCTATAATGTAACCTTGGATCTGATTCCAATGCAGATATTTGACCCTAGATGTTGCACCCAAATGCAGAAAAAACAAACATAATAGATATTTGACAGCGGGCATTTTTAGATTTTCATATTTGTTAGTATCTGAAGAAGAACATAAATTAAACAGTAGATGTAATAAACTAAATGTCAGGAGCACAGTAGTATTCCAGAAATCACAACTAGTGTGGCTAGAAAACCACACTATGCCCATGAGTCCCAGGGTCACCTGAGTATTACCTCCCTAAAAGAAATAACCTGCACCTAATTACCCCAGTATTTTCCTGCACTACAGTAGTTTAAATTTTTATGTGCAGTCTATGGTAAAGATCTCTGTGATGTAACAATAATGCTTCTGTCATTAATTATTTAAATAATAAATAATTTAAACAGATTAACTTGGATTTCTGCGAATTTACCATTTTCTAGATCAAACCAAATATTTTTTGCTGCAACAACCTCAAAAATTGTAACAAATGAAGAATGGTGTGATTAAGCAACACTCTAGAATTTTACACAATTATAAGTTTAAACAGTAACAGGTCATCATGACTGCGTATAAATTGGTGATTTACCAAAGACTTTTTGAAAGCAGTGAAGGGTCATGTTTCACAATATTTTATCAAATGTTCTGAGTTAATTTCATGTCAGTACAACGAAAATGTTTCAGAAAACAAGTGCAAAGAATTGAGATCATTGAGTTCATGATAGTTTAATGAAAAGATTCAGAGAGACTCAGGAAATCATGTTGTACAAATCTTAGGGGTGGAAACATCTGCTGTCCTCGGGATTATAGTTTCAGGAACTGTCATACTTACCATATATGGGATGAATATTGCAACAAGGGCTCATGAGCAATGTGAAAATGTAATATGAAAAGAGAAAACCATATATGCATTTTGTGCCAAAATGTAGTTCTTTGGACCTGAAATCACTTGAGTTGGCCCGAATGAAAGTTTAGATGTGTTCTGTCATCAGATAAGACCAAATTTCAGTTAAAAAAATATTCAGTTCTAATTATTTTCATAGATGAGATTGTCAAAAACTTCTGGAAGCACTTGTTTGCAAAAGCATGAATACATCTTTCTTCTTCCTCTATTGTCCAGGTTTCACATCGATATGTGGCTACTGGCCAGACCAAGACATCAGTTATAGCTTGGTGTTGCTGTTAATTAACTTGCTTTCCATATATTTGTTAATTTGACCATTACCACATGACCATTAGCATTCTAGACTTCCCTTCACCAGGTCAATCTGCAGCATATAGAGCCAGTATGATGCAGCACCACAATATAGGTATATTGTCATAACCAATGTTGTAAGGAATTAGAATAAAATACACTTATGTATAGTTTGTATACTTCATACAGCTGCTGGTCATACAATTAGAATATCATGAAAAAGCTTCCATAATTTATTTCCATAATTCTATTCAAAAAGTGAAACTTGTCTACTATTCACATTTGTTACAGAATGATATATTTTAAGTGTTTATTTTAATTGATTTGCTGAGTTATAACTGACTACTAATAAACACCCAAATTCAGTATCTCAGAAAATTATAATATTAATTTAAACCAATACAAAAATAATATTGTTTAAAAATGCTGGCCAAACGAAAAATATGAACATATCATATCGGCATGTACATGTACCTTTTGTCCAAATTACTGCAACGATGTGACCAGGCACTGCTCAGGTGTTATGAGAGCCAAGGTTGCTCCGATAGTAGCCTTCAGCTGTTCTGCATTGTTGGGTCTGGAGTATCGCATAATGTTAAGGTCAGGTGAGTTTGCTGGACAATTAGGAACAGGGATACCATGCTCCTTAACATGTACTTGTAGCTTTGGCACTGTGTGCAGGTGAAGTCAGTGCTTCAAGAACCACCAAGAACGGACATATGCAACACATGGGTTTCAGCTGGCTCATTCCTTGCGACAAGCCACTCTTAAACAGAAGGGAGCTTCAGAATCATCTAAAGACAAAAGGGACTGGACTGCTACTGATTGGTCCAAAGTAATGTTTTCTGATTAAAGTAAAATTTGCATTTCCCTTGGAAATCAAGTTCCTAGAGTCTGGAGGAAGAAAGGAGAAGCACAGAATCCATGTAACTTGAGGTCTAGTTTAAAGATTCCACAGTCAGTGATAGTTTGGGGAGCTATGTCATCTGCCGGTATTGGTCCACTGTGTTTTTTGAGGTCCAAGGTCAACGCAGCCATCTACCAGGAAGATTTAGCACAACTCGTGTTTCTTGCTGCTGACCAACTTTTGGGAGATGCCTATTTTCATTTTCCAACAGGACTTGGCATGTGCACACATTGCCAAAGCTACAAGTACCTGGTTTAAGGACCATGCTATCCCTGTTCTTAAGTGCCGAGCAAACTCACATGAACTTCACACTAAAGAAAATGTATGGGGTACTGTGAAGAAGATACCTAACAATGCCTGCTACTACATTGCTGCAGTAATTCGAGCAAAACTAGCCCCAACTAAGTATTAAGTGCTGAACATGATGATACGTTTCATGGTCATATTTTTCAGTTTTATTATTTGTCAGTTATAATCATCAAATCAAAAGAAATAAACACTTGAAATATATCAGTCTGTGCGTAACTAATGTGTATAGTAGACAAGGTTCACTTTTTGAATGGAATTGTGAAAAAAAATCAACTTTTCCATTAAATTCTAATATTATGACCATCACATGTACAATGCTATATTGCTATATCTAGTGTATATACAGTAATATTTTTATTATGACTAGTGAAGACCCAACCAATGCCTCTGCACTTCATATCGCTAGTTCTTTCTATTGTAGTGCAAATTCCTGTGGCAGAATTCAAAGGAAAAAATATGAAAGCAGCTGAACCTCAATAAGGCTTTAAAATAGGCTGGAATTATTAATAATAATCGACACTAATGTCGACTGAGCGGAGCTGAACAACATTGTGGGTGTTTAAATGTTAATAGAACTCTATTTGGAACAACTAATTACATTTCATTTAAGAAGTGTAACATTTGAAAATGTGAGGCAAGGAGGCCTAAAACAGCAGCTCATAGCAGAAAGGCAACATACAAGTGTGAGTGTAATTATCATGCGGTAGAATTTAGTCAACTTTCAAAAAAGACAAATGCATCATTAGTTATATTTTATATTTCTACTGCATTGTACATATATCTTTAACAAAATAAAATCAAATGAAATCCTTATTCCCTTATTAAAAATGTTCGATTCACAAATGCATCGCTGTCTTCATCCTCAGAGGGCTTTCCATAAGGGGAGCAAATAGATGAGAGTTCAAGTTCAAGACAACAAAACAACCTTGATTAGCAATTCTCTGTGTTTTGTCTGAACTTTTTCCTGATAATGTTCCATTTCTGGTTATTTTTCTTAAAAAAAATAAGGATCACTTATCCTTATTATAATGCTACTGCTGAGAGTGCTGATTCTGACCTCATCACCTACAGCACCAAATAAGGAGTGTTTTATTGCCACTGTCGGCATTTGGCTTGCTAATTGGGGATACAAAGACAAGCATGATAGGTGAATTTGTAAATTATAAATAAGTATAACATTGAATGAAATGTTTACAATCAATAATCTGCTGTTTACACTCAGACATAAGGGTTATAGGTTGGTACTACAATGTTTCACTCGTATGTAGTGTATTTGAATATCAGGAATCTGGGTTAGGCCAGGAGGAAATCAGAAAAGATGCACTAGTACTGAAAACACAAAGGTGAGCATTGAAATGAGATGCAAAGGACATAAGTGAAATAGACTGAAATAGAACTTGTTCTTTCTTTTCTGGCCTACAGGCATCAAGGTGGTGCAGGAGCATGGGGAAATGATACAGAGATGATGTTCAGATATGCAAAGTAAAGACAAGAAGACATTTGTGTAAACAATAGCAACAATATTAGATGAAAGAATTACATTTTAATATCTAATAATAGTGTGACACTAAGGCAATGAGACTTGCAAAAGCAAAGGGACAAAGTGAGCAATGCATGATATCACTCTCAGGGTCGTGTCAATGACAGAATGGGAATCTGACAGAATGGGAATCATGTAGGGGAAAACTATTATATACACAGAGTTGTTTATAATTATTTTAAAGTTTAATTCTATACTGTGTTCATGTCATGTTTACAGTTCTGTGGTCTATCTATTAGTTTTATTTATACTGCTGTCACCCTACAATGGTCAATGCAATAATAAACCGTCTCCAAGCTGCATCGGAAACTGCAAGTCAGTCTGACTTGCTTGTGGGTTTTGACAGAAGCTCACACCATGATGCAGATTGTGGTTCTTGATTCTTGTGGGATCAGGCCATTATGACCCTGAGTTTTTCTGAACGTACTACACTGCATTCTACACACTACATGATTAAATTTTCTCTTAGTTTTCCACAATGGTACATGATAGCAATCTGGGGAGTGCAGTGCAGTGACCTCTCTTTAAAAGGATATGCTTTTTCCAAAGGGTAGACGTGATGAATGCATTACCCATGCTTGAGAATACTGACCCTGCTATTTTAGTGCCGTACAAGTGGGCCTCATCAGTCCAAGTCATATGACCAAACTATTCTAAGCCTGGATTTCAAGAATTTCTCACTGATGAACATTTTGTCTTGAGAACAGTCAAACTTTTATTTAGTTGGCTAACCTGAAAGAAGACAACAGACAAGCAAGTTCACATATTAAGTGTTGACAGAAGAAAACACGTAACAGCAGGGTGGATTTCCAAATCTGCATTCATCAAATGAATCCATCCATATATACGTCCCTATTGGGATTATAATTATATTGGGTAATAAGTAATATCACACAATTTCCCATAAATAATCACATGGACTCCAGAAAGCGTACTTCATGCAAGTAATTTTTCTCTGTGGACTACTGACATATCCATAACAACTTGTGAACTAGTTTGTAAATTGTAAAATAAAAGTAAATAAAAGCTAAAATGAATAATAACTCCATTCTGGATCCATTCTGGAAGAAAATAGCATTTAATGTTAATGCTCACTTACACTTTAGTCTCGAGTTAAGATAACAGTTAAAATTACGTGTGAGGGTACAATTGTTGCAGAGGCTTATATTGGCATTTGTAAGAGACATAAACTGCAGCTAAGGTGAAGCTTTTTCCAGGAACTCCATGTGTATAATGGCAGGACAATGCCAGGCCTTATTTTGTACAAGTGTTGACAACGTGGCTCGATAGAAATAGAGTGTCTGGGTTTGAAGAGTGAGTTGGAAAAGTTATAGATACTCAATCACTTTTTGCAAAATCCACCACCATCTGTCCTTCTAGATTCCTATGCTTAACACCAAACCTTCCCATCACTTCCTAATCTCATTTGTTTCCTTCACCATCATGCCCATTGAAATCTGCAGCAATCACCACTATCTCCTCTCTCAAATTCTTACTGTACAAAATCTTGGAATATTGCATGAACCCACCTGCAGTACCAAGGGCAACCACTACAACTCCACCATATTTTCTTCATAATCCCCAATGGTCAAACAAGATGGCTGCACCTGCTGAATGTTCTTTGGTTCCCACACATTCTTTGTTCCCAGACTATCTGTTCTGTTCTGTTTATTTGTCTTATTGTATTCTGCTCCTCACAGTACTTAAACATCCCTCAGTGTTACATTGCGAAGTACACACATGTTTTGTGTCATATGCTGTTGTTTAATTTTTTTAAATCAATACATTGTACTCTAGTTTGTGTTTATTACCTACTACTGTCTGTTTATTGCCTGTTTATGCACTGTGATTTAATTACATTGGTTTGTCTTTGTTTGCCAAACAAGTAGGAACAAGAACTTTTCATCATTAAACCTGCATGTGTATGCTATTTATGCTGTCTCTGTGCGGGTTCATAATTAATTTACAAAATGGGTTTCTAGCTTTGATTCTAAATGATTTAATATTTGATAAGTTTAAAAATAACAGAATGCAGTTATGTGGAAGTTTCAAAATTCCATATTTTATTCAGATTAGAACATTGATAACATATCTAATGTTTAAACTGAGAAAATGTATCATTTAAAGGGAAATATTTGGTGATTTTAAATTTTGTGACAACAACACATCTCAAAAAAGTTGGGACAAAGCCATGTTTACTACTAAGGATACCACTGATCCTGTCTGTTTACAACAGTCTGTACATATCTAGGGACTGAGGGGACAAGATGCTTATGGGATAGGAATGTTAACCCATTCTGGTCTAATGTTGGATTCCATTTGCTCAACTGTCTTAGGTCTTTTTTGTCATATCTTCTGTTTTATGATGCGCCAAATGTTTTTTCATGGGTAAAAGTTCAGGGCCGGGACCCTTCTTCTATGCAGATATGATGCTGTAATTGATGTATGCGGTTTTGTCATGTTGGATAATGCAAGGTCTTTCCTGAAAGTGACATTGTCTGAATAGGAGCATATGTTGCTCTAGAACCTGAATATACATTCAGCATTGGTGGTGTCCTTTCAGATGTGTTAGCTGCCCATGCCACACACACTAATGCAACACCTTACAATCAGAAATGCAGGCTTTTGAGCACTGATAAAAACTTAGATCATCTTTCTCCTCTTTAGTCCTAATGACACGGCGTCCCTGATTTCCATAAACAACTTCAAATTTTGATTGGTTTGACCACAAAACAGTTTTCCACTTTGCCACAGTCCATTTGAAATGAGCCTTGACCCAGATAAGACAACTGCACTTCTGGATCTTGTTTAGATGCGGCTTCTTCTTTGAACTATAGAGTTTTAGCGTGCAACAGCGGATGGCACAGTGAATTGTGTTCACAGATAATGTTTTAAGAAAATATTCCTGAGCCCATTTTGTGATTTTCAATATAAAAGCATGCCTAAATGTGATGCAATGTCATATAAGGGTCAGAAGATCATGGGCACCCAGTATAGCTTTTTGGCCTTGACCATTACGCACAGAGATTCTTTCAGATAATCTGAATCTTTTGATGATATTATGCACTGTAGATTTTACACTGTTGAGCTCCTTTCTGATATCACTCCACTATTTGTCAGTGCAGAATTAAAAGTATTGGTGTTCCTCTTCCGTTGCCACTCCAAGATGCTCTTTTTATAACCATTTATTTTAATGACCTATTGCTAATTTACATAATAATTTGCAAATGTTTGAACCTTTAACTTTTCCAGCCTCTTATTTGAGATGTGTTGCTGTCATGAAATTTCAAAAGAGCCAATATTAGCCATAAAATTTTCAAATGTGTCACTTTTGACATTTGATATGTTGTATATGTTCTATTGTGAATACAATATTAATTTTTGAGATTTGTAAATTATTGAATTCCATTTACTTTACATACTTTTCAGCAGGCCAAAATATCTGAAATGAAAATAATTTTTTCAGTTGGTTTTATATAATATTCAAATTCTCAGAGATAATGATGTCGGGTTTTCATTGGCTGTAAGAAATAATCATCATCAATAACAGAAATAAACATTTGAAATAGTCACTGTGTTTGTAATGAAACTACAGGGGTTAGACAATGAAATTAAAACACCAGTCATTTTAGTGTGGGAGGTTTCATGGCTAAATCGGTCAAGCCTTGTGGCCAATCTTCATTAATTGCACATTGAACCAGTAAGAGCAGAGTGTGAAGGTTCAATTAGATGTATCAAGAGCCACTTTGGGGTGTTTTGGAGGAGCAAGTCAGGAAACGTTTTCCTCCACCAGCATCACGTAGTG
>JAOUQV010320805.1:0-12255 GCA_028565295.1 Aspidoras spilotus
TACACCATACTAATAAATTATTGTGGTCTAAAACCAGGTGTTTCAATTTCATTGTCTAACCCCTGTATATATATATATATATATATATATATATATAATTAGGACCCAGACATTAGAACCCTCTATGTAGAATGTTTTTAGCATCCTAGAAGGACATTCACCGAATGTCTTCCTACTGGAGGGCAACCATAAGGGCATGTTATTTTTACCTGCGTGTAGGGGAACCATGCGGGACACATTATTATATTATTTCACACATAGCAGGGCTCGAGAATTTGTGTCACCTTGTTAGAAATGGCAAGTCCCCAGAAGGCACATAATTATGTTTTCGTACAAATTGGAAAACACTAGAGGGCACATCATGTAGGATGGTGTTCAAGTCTTAAGATATAGGGCGGAGTTCTCTTTGCTCATTAGCATATCCTTGATATAATGAGACAAACATGGTAGTTATTTGTACTGATGATCTACAAAGTTCATCATTTTTTCAAATAATTATTTGGCATAAAACAGTATTTACCATATTGACAGTTTACTTAGCTATTATTTTTTAGCACAATAATATAGCTCTTGTTTAAATGCGGAAATCAATCTGCACCCGTTCCCAAAGTCTAAGATTACTCTAGGTTTGAACTAATGACCTGACCTAGAGTGGTAACAAGGGGAACTTGTTCCACTCTTTTTTTTGGCAGTGCAGTGTCTATAAACTTGGTTGCCTGGAGTGGCTCAGCAGCATTACAGTCAGGGCTTGTATCCATGTGCGCTTCATTTGTACTGAGCAAATGGCGGGATTTTGGCAGTATTCTAAACCATCAGAAGTACTAACATGATAAGAGTTGCGAGTATCTGGGCATAAGACTGTAGCCGGTTTCCATCAGCCATGCTCTTGGATTCTGGAAGTGGTTTTGCTGATCTGTCATAGTATTTCTTTTGATACTGCTGCTTCTCTGCTCTTTTTCTTTGTACCTCACAGCGCAATTGTCTTTGGGAATGTTGCGATACTCCAAAAATGATTTTGCAGTTTGTACAAATTTCTCTGTAATTCCTTACTTTGTGTATAGTGTTGACTAGCTTGTCAAATTCCCAAGCCTTAATGAAAATTTGGAACTGCCTGGAACTATACTGGGGACAATTGTCTGAAACAGCTTTGTCTGGGAGGCCATGTCTTGAAAACATGGAATTGAGTTTTTCCAGCTCAAAATATCTGCTGTAGTAGTTGACAGAAATAATGTAATTTTCATTGTTCCATATGAATAATTCTGTGGCCACTACTCTTTTGGCTATTCTTTGTATGATCGTGGGCTCTGTGGCATTTGACAAACTATGCTCAAGGCAAATGTCGTCATTTCCAACCATATCTTCTATCCCCTTGCACATTCCTGGCCAGGACATTATATTGTGTGCTCTTTGCTTACTTTTAAAGTGGCCTGCATGGATCCGATACAGCATGTCTGACCGGAGGGAGCAAGGGATGATAATTTCCTCGCCCTCAAAAATGATTCAGTTTATCTCTGACATATCGTCATGGTGATTCCAGTATTCAGCCAATTCTGGTATGCATTTTTTTCTCTCAGCTGGTTATCCATCCTTGATGGACTGTGTGTACATTTGTGTTTCTGACTGGGTTCTGCTGAGTTGTGCAGTACTGAATGGTAAGTCATTGTACAGTATGTGTACCTGCACGTCCATTCCTTCACAGAGAGTCTTGTAATTGTATGCCAGTGCTTTTCTGGATAGCGTGTTAGGAACAGGTATGTTTTTAACTGGTTTGTGAACAATTGAGGTGCTGTTTCTCTGAAGTTGGAGTATCATCCTTTGTAATCCTGGGGGTTTGTGGTTTTTGGTCACATTCAACCACAGTATGTCATCCATAAACATATGTGTGGAAATGCTTGCAACCAAACAGAGAGACTCACAGATAAGATGTCGCAGAGGAGTATTGATGAAAGAAAAGCTGGGGCAACCTTAACCAGGTAATTTACCATTCCCAATACTGTCAACAGATCTCCCCTGCTTTTTGGCTGTTCCATGTCTTTGTCAGTGGTAACCTTTGCAGGATCTGACTTAATACCTTTGGTTGAAGCTCATAACTTGTTTGTGAGAACCTTGTATGTGGGTGCACCACTGGGATGGCCTCTGGTTTTAGATTCAAAACCAACATAACACTCATATTGATGGTTTGATTGGACACAGAATGAATTAGCTTTCTGAGTTACATATCTAGACATGCTTTTAAGCCTAGAACCGGAGGAGAACGTGTGTCTATTGCATAGACATCTAAAAGCATTTCTTTGTCCTTTTATCTGCAAGATAAGTGACATACACCTTTAACAGCAAGGGGTTCTCCACAGTAACCTGACAATTAATAGATGTCTGTTGTAAACTCTTGTCCCCGCTCATTGTGGGGTTTATTCCATTAAAATATGCACTGCTGAGGTTTTTCATACTTTTTACTTGTGGCATGGATATATTGTTTGCCTTAAAACGGCGAGCACATTGGGTTGCATGCTTCACTATGCGTCTGCTGTCTGCGTGTACCGGCTATTATAATTATGTGTCTGAGTTTCCGTCTATAGATTTTGTTGAGTTTGTGCTTTTCCGTGATGTCTTGAAATGTCTATTGCTTTGTCTAGAGTGAGGTCAGAGCCAATGCTGAGCAAATTTTCTCTCGATTCTGGTGCATGTATTCCAAAAATCATTCGATCTCTAATCATCTATTCCTCGTCCGTATAATTTTGTCTTTTGCACGTAGCCGCAACTCAGTTAGAAATTGTTTAAATGGTTCTACAGCCATTCAAATTTTCTGGAACTTATATCAAGCGAATATCGTGTTTGTTTTCGGCTATATGTTGTAACTGTCAGCACTTAAATGCTATCCCTTTGAACCTTATATTATGTTTCAGGTCAATCTGACCCATTTCAGTTTTGGTGTTGACCAAAGTGCAGCTTATCCTCACTTTTTTCATAATATTTTATGACTTTTCCTCATCTAGGGTCATGAAGTGCTGTGTCAAATCTGAACACTTGATGTGTTGTGGAGTGTTTGCACAGAGTTTGTATGCAAAGATGATGTTGCGGGTCATTTTGACCCAGACACAAACTAGCTGCTCAAATAATCCAAATAAACATCTCTTTGATATACTTTATTTTGATTGCCTCTAAATAGCCATTCAGAAACAGGTGTGTGTGGAATAGGGACTTTCTCTCCCCGGTCCTTGTCACTGTTTCCATGCCTTTTCTTTGAGAAATACACCAAAAATAAGATACACAAGATTTACAGCTGAAGAAGTTTTATCTCAGTTTATGAACTGGGATAGTGATGTAGGGAAAGAGATTTCAGAGATGGAGGATCCTTCAGAGTCAGAGGACAATGTTATTGATGATCCAGATTGTCAATTTTCCCACTATAAGAAGGATTCAGATGACGAGTCACCCACAAAGAAGACATGGACTTCTCAAGATAGTAAAATAAAATGGTCAACATCAGCACACCAAAACCGAGGCAGATTGTCATCCTCTAATGCCATCAAAATGACTCCTGGTTCAACAAGATTTGCTGTCACAAGAGTTGAAGATATTGAATCAGCATTTTAGCCATTTATATCCCCACCCATAGAGAAGATACTCCTCAAAATGACCAACTTGGATGGGCGAAGTGTCTTTTGAAAATATTAGAAGCCACTGGATCCAACTGACTTGCATGCTTACATTGGAATTCTAGTGTGAACTGAAGCATACAGGTCAAAGGGTGAAGCAACTGCAAGTTTATGAAATAAAGAGAATAGAAGGCCAATTTTCTGAGCAACAGTGTGTTTGGAGACATTTCACATGATCTTTTGTGTGATCCGATTTGACAATCTTGATACCAGAGCTGGTTGACGCGAGAAAGACAAACTTGCAGCAATCAGAGATGTTTGGGATAAATGGCCCAAAATACTGCCTTTGTTATATAATCCTGGCCTCCATGTTACTGTCGATGATCGGCCTCGTTCCATTTAGAGGACACTGTCATTTTCAACAGTATATGCCAAACAACCCTGTGAAATATGGCATAAAAATATGGACAGCTTGTGATGCAAAATACAGTTATGCGTAGAACCTGCAGATATATACTGGAAGGCCACCTGGAGGATCACCTGAAAAGGATCAAGGAATGTGTGTGGTATTGGAGATGACGTCTTGCAAGATCATAACATCACATGTGACAAATTCTTTATATCCTACCATCTTAGAGATGGCCTTCAGGAGAGAATGCTGACTATGTTGAAAACACTCCGAAAAAATAAGCCAGAACTTCCCAGCGAGATTCTAAAGATGCAAGGAAGACCTCTGAATTTCTTAAACTTTGCTTTCAGAGAAGACAACACTTGTTTATTACTGAGAAACAAGAATTTCTTGTGACAGTGCACACAGATGTCTGAGCACAAGAGAGGACATGAAGCCACAAATGATCATGGATTACAACTCCACCAAAGGAGGAGTTGACAATCTTGACAAAGTCACAGCAACATATAACTGCCAGCGCAAGACTGCTCGTTGGCACTTGATGGTTTTTACAACATTGTGGACGTGTCTGCTTACAATGCCTGTGCTGTGGATAGAGATCAACGTGAAGTGGAATGCCAGCAAACTGTACCAACCTTGACTTTTCCTGGAAGAACTACTGTAGACAATGCACTTATCACTCCCAAGATACAGTACCGGGCAAGGTCAGCTCGATCTCCATCAGCTGCAGCTGTCATCGCAAAGGTCCAGGGCAGGGCATCTGACCAACCAACAGTGGATTCTTTGAACACAGGTGCAAAGAAGTGCAAAATATGCCAAGTCTGTTCCTTCCGAAGATGACAGTAAAACAATTACCTGTTGATTGAGGTGCAAGATGTAGAGTACATCTGCAGAAAGCACACAGTCACATTCTGTCCATCATCTGGGGGACACTGAAAATGATGAACATTGTATACCCAAGAATATGGGCAAGTTAAATAAAAAAGGTGTTCTTGAATAGGGAAAATCAAGAGTTTTTAATTGTAGTGTTTGGAATCTCCTCTTCTATCTCTTCTAAATGTTTGTGTGATATAAAATACATTTCTTACTGTTTTAATTTAATTTTTGTCTCTTTTAATTAGATTTGCACAATACAATGACCTGTAAAATAAAAAATGTATTTTCTCACCATAATACAAGGGTTAGGAGCACTTAAGCTAAGGGCTCATGTGTATGTAACTGTTCCTAGAGCAGAAAGAACCAGAATGGGCGGGTGTATAGTGCTGTAACACTGAGACAACTGGACCCAGCTCCTTATTTTTTTACTTTCTGTTATTTTTGTAAGTAGTGCTGTTTAACAGCTTTGGAAGCTGTTCGATCATGTATGAACTTATACATAAGCAGGTGAGATAACACCAGAGAGAATACGAGCGTGAGTACGAGTACAGCTGTATTATGTGTCTTCACCTGCCGCAAAGCTCACTATCTGGGTCAAAAATAAATAAAAATACTAGGCCATTTGGGTCTTGGTGTCTACAGTATAATAATGGCTGATTACATATTTTGCATTAATTTCCATTCCCAATTGTTTCCATATTATTTTCTATTCAGAAAGCATAATAAACATAATAAATCTTACCAAATTATTGTAATTAAGGTTTTCCACGAATCATTTGAGCCAGAGTAGGCTTTGATGCTCTGATTTACTAAATGACTGTGTTAAAAAATATTGATAAATATCCAATAAATTAATAAATTACGTAAAGTGTTAAATTAAATTTAGAAAATAAAAAAAAATTACATTTAGATTTAATATTTAATTTTAGTTCCAAATAAGGCGGTATCCAACAAAATCAGACAACAGGCTTAGGTCAGACAATCTATAAACAACTGCAAATGGCCAGGGATTAAAGTAAGCAGGCATGCAGTTCCAGAGCTGGAAGCTAAGATGCGGCAAGCATCTGAGACACAAGCGTTATCCTCTAGGATGGCAATGTGAATAGAATACAATTTCCAATCCTCGAAAAATAGTAATTAGGTCTAAAAACGTTTAGCATATTTGTGTTTGTACTCCAGGTCCCTTAGTTCCTGTAAAATGAAGCAAAGCACCAGTTGTTTAATGCTGATTCTTCTTCTTCTTTTAGCCTCTCCCTTTTACCACATCCATATATCTCCTAGTTGGTCTTCCTCTCTGCCTCCTACCCGGCAGCTCCATTTCCAACATCCTCCTAACAATATATCCACTGTCCCTCCTCTGCACATGTCCAAACCATTTCAATCGGCCCTCTCTAACTTCTTTCTCAACATGTGCTGTCCCTCTGATGTTCTCATTCCTAATCTTGTCCATCCTGGTGAGAACCTCAACATCTTCTAGCTCTGCTTCCTGTCTCTTAGTCAGTGCCACTGTCTCCAAACCATTGTTTAATGCTGATTATAATCCTTAATTCTCTATTTTTAGTATCTCTAGTGCATTAAGAAAATTTTTGCCTAAGCCTCTGTTGACACTAGTCTTGTTTTTATTACACTTACATTGGAACTTAACTGTACTTAACTTTACTTAACTGTAACATTTATTTATTTTTTCCTATAACTTTTTGGAATGTGTGTTACAGAAAATATAGGTAAAAATCAAGAGGAATAAACTAGAAACTGAATATTATAACTATATAATATGTAGTTATGGGTTGGTGTGTGATACATTGAACTTGCAGTTGGGCTCAACGGAACATACAAAGAAGTAAGGTTAAACAATATACAGGTGACAACAATTAAGAAAACACACTAGTGTTCGAGGAAGAAAATGTGTGCGATATGTCAGGGAAATTTTGGGCACGGCCATATTTGTTTTGTATTTTGAATTACACTGCCTCTAACAATTATTTTAAGTTTATTTGCTAACAGGTAAATCCAAAATTTTAAACAAAATTCAATTGTGTTGCTAATGAGACCAAAATGGTAGTTATTTGTTCTGAGGACCAACACATTTCTGAAACATAACACTGTGGACCCTTACACAGGTGACATTCAGGAAGTTCTTTGGGGTTTGTAATTTTCAGCTGCCGATATTTTAGTTTATTTTATACCAGAGATGTGTTTCTTAGCAGCAGACTCTTTACCTTAAAGCAGCATTTAACCAACCTGTGAAAAGGTTTTAATTTACACTGAGCTATTAACACACACTGATTTATACTTGCGATTGATATACCCAGACATATAATAATATGCAAATACAGGTTTATTAAAACAAACAAAGCCATTTCCATAAATCAGTAGACAATATCTAAATCAAGGTCGGAGACTGGTGTACGCTGGGTAATGAGCATTTACAGTTTAGTGGTCAAGGCTGTATACAAAGTAGAAATAAACAAGTAAGAGTCAATGTTACTTTAATACCAGATACACAATAAAAGACTTGGCAATACAGGATTATTAAGTTATACTTCACAAACAAAGGGCATAAATAATTTTAGATATCTGCACTTGTTTTTGCAAAATGCAATAATACTCAGGGGACCATGAGCCACGTGAAACTATAAATTTGACCCTGTGCACAGCCATCTTTTGTGGACACCAGTGTTTCTAAAGCCATGTTAACACTACATGATTTTAGCCCTGAGTTTCCACTGGCTGACCAGTATCTGAGTTAATAGAGGAAAGCCAAGAATATGTGTTCACTCAGGTATAAAAAAATTGTGTCATGATTCGCCGATTCGCAAAGCGGTTGCTGAGCCCTGAAAAAAATGTGTGTCCTGTTTGATATATGGCAGGTCCTTTTCTGCCAGTGAGTGCAATGTTGAGCTACAGACAATCAGATGTTGTACTGACTGAGTGGAAACCCAGGACATGGGTTATTGAGTTTTTGTTTTATAGATGCAAATCAGCACTCACACAACTCTGACCACTCATTTATTTCTACCCACGCTTCTCAAGGGGGATTTTGTGACAAAACATAGTTTGTAGCTAACATTGTGTAATATGTGACCCCCTTCCTGTCGCCTATCAGTCATGCAGTGTGCAAATCAAAACGGCTAAAAATATTCCAGATTATTAAGAGAAAGTTGTGTAGTGTGAATGTTACAATGATCTGTCAACTGACAACAGTTGTTTATTGTGTACAAGGCATAACACATATGCTCACTTTATTAGGTACTTCTTTCTCGTAAAACGTTGGTCAACCTGTTGCTTTTAGAACTTCCTTAATTATTCGTGAAATACTTTCAACAGAGATTAAGGTATTTCACATTCCTTGGTTGTTACTGTTGCCTTTCTATCATCTTGGACCAGTTTGACCTTTCTCCTCTCACCTCTCACATCAACAAGACCTTTTCATTCACACAACTGCCACTTACTGGATATTTTTGTCTTTTTCAGAGATGGTTGTGTGTAAAAATCCTCGGAGAACAGCACCGTCCGGCACCAACAACCATGTCACATTCACAATCACTTAAATTACATTTCTTTCCCATACTGATGCTCGATTTGCACTTCAATAAGTTGTCTTGACCACCTTTACATGCCTAAATGCAGCGAGTTGCGGCCATGTGATGGCTGATTAGATACTTGAGTTAACAAGTAATTGAACAGGTGTACCTAATAAAGTAACAAGTGAGTTTATAATTTTTTGTGTTTCAAAAGTTCTATTTCAAGACTGTAATCTATTATTAAATATATATAATGTCAATATTCTTATCATATATTATGAATATGATATTTATATTAATTAATGTAAAATATGTTTTAGAAATTACACCCAAGCTTTGACGTGATTTCTCGTCATTTTGTCACTTATAATTTTAGACTTTTTATGAAAACTCCATAAAAGTTCCACATCCAGCCTGTAATAATATTAAATGTAGCTGATACGTCTGTGCTGTCTTTTTTCCGGGCCTTTCAGTGAACGCTGGTCGTGATCATGGCAACGACATTTCAGGGCCAGGAGATGCTGGAGTGCACAGGGTTTCTTTTTAATTACCCTCCTGCTGTTTATTTCCCCCATGAGGCAAACAGCATCAACATTCATCAGCCATAAGAGAGAGCGAACTGAGAGGACCTCGGCTTCTCACTCTCAATATACAATATAAACATGACACACAAAGAGAGTCACGCATGTAGTGTTCATGTAACTACACTTTTCTTCTATACATCTTGGACTGTCCATATATACCTTCATGAATACTAGTCATATACATAAACAGGATTCTTTACCCAGTAAAATCAAACAGCTTTGTGATGCCACTAAGGAATCCAACATAAGGCTTTAGATATTATAATCAGCCACAATTCTTCTGGAGACTTGCCACATATGCTTTTGCAAAACAGGCCAGCAGACATAATTATATGTACTAGTCTGTTGTTTATATGTTTTTTTAAAAACATTTCCTTTATAATTAATTTTTATTTACAAAAATAGCAGCAATTTACAGTTTTGTAAAAATTTTATTATAATTTATTTGTTCATTCATTTTTCTTCTGCTTAATCCACACTGGAGAGCCGGCCAGTGCCCACCTAGCAACTCTGTGCAGAAACAACCCTAGACAGAGCGCCAATCACACACACATTCACACGCTAAAAGCTACTTTACAGACAACAATCAACCTAGCATGCATGTCTTTGGAATGCCAGAGAAAACCAGAACATCCAGAAATAACCCATGTGAACATAGTGAGAACATGCAAACTACATACAGAAATTTCCCAGAGTCATTCCAGTGGAGATCAAACCCGAGTCTTTCTTGTTGTGAGGCGACAGCACTACTCGCTGCGCCACCTGTAATTAAAATGTAAAAATATCTGTCAGTTAAAACACTAATCTTTTGATGAGACCAGCTCCTTTATATTTAGATCAGACTGTAACTGGTGCTGCAAACTGATTTTTCTTCCCAGGCTTTCCAGACTTCAGGTACTGACAATACCAAGCTCTCTGAGTGAAGAGAGTATTCACATGTAGATTTCTTGTGAATGTTGAACAGGAACTAAGAAGGGAGTAGATAGACCCAGAACATTTATATACTGTAAGATTATACAGTACCATCTAACCAGGCAAACAGCACATAATAATGTGTCATGGAGTTAATACTGATGACAGATCGGAGAGAAAGACCAGTGTCTGTAACTTTTAAGAAAATGCATGTATAAAACTTTACTATAATCTAGAACTGACATAAAGAAAATGTAGCATAAAAACTTTACTTTAGCCTTTTAGCAAGTTGCCGAATCTATGGTACAAAGGAAAGAGCATCATCAATAGAAAAATATATATATACACTCACCAGTCACATTATTTAGTACAGCTTGGTAGTAAACTTTTGGACCCCATTTTGCCTTTAGAACTGCCTTAATTTCATTACGCCATACTGAGATGGTATTCTGCATCCCTCAGTTGTTTAATTGTCAAATCCTTGTAAAATGGTTGTGTGTGAAAATCTTAGTAGAGCTACATTTTCTAAAATGCTCAGACCAGCCGGTCTGTCACTGACAACCATGCCACATTCACTTAAATCACATTTTTTCCCCATTCTGAGTCCTGGTTTGCAATTCAGCAAGTTGTTTTGACCACCTCTACATGCCTAACTGCATTGAGTTGTGGCCATGTGATTGGCTGATTAGATATTTGTGTTAAATAGAAATTGATCAGAAATTGATACCTAATAAAATGAATGTGTATGTAGATGCTATAACTAAACTGATACGGTTTTGAACATAATTTTTAAGGTGTGGATCAGGTGAAGTTTATTAGGGAGGGCTGTTAGGTGTTTTCAATAGTCTGTTTTCAGGATAGTCCGTGGTGGGGAGCCAGGTTTATTTTATTTTAAGCACAAGTCTTATATTATATTATAAAGAGACACACATATTTCCACCAGATTTACAAATCTGCACATCTGCACATCGTACCTTCTTTCAGGTAGGCAAAAGGGTATTACACACCTACATACACAAACCTTATCTTCCATAACAGACATTGTTGCCAATAAGCCCCTAAAAAGAGGAATGTGTAGGTAATTTGCAGCAGCCGTGATATTATTGTCAGAGAAATGTGTTTGGGACCAAAATGTTGCCAGTTTAATCCTTTTAACCAAAACATTTTTGATTGGTAGATGTGAATCTCTTTGGGTTTCCATTTACAAGAGTCGCATAAGGCATTGCCAGAATTTCTACTGATTCCCTCTGACAGAACTCTTGTAACTCTTGAATTGAAGCCTTTTCAATTCAGTCCACAAATTTTCTACTGGGCTCAGGTCAGGGCTTTGTAACAGCAGCTCCATTACTTTTATTCTGCTGTCTTTAAGCCAATTTCTTTAGAACTTTAGATGTGTGCTTTGAAGCATTGGTCCCCTGCAAGGCACAGTCATGTCCAAGTTTTAACTTTCTGGCAAATGTCCTGAAGTTATAACTTATTAGATATAATATCTTGATTTTTGCAGATTTAATGAGTCAGCACACAGAGCATAGGAAACAAATAATCCAAAACCAAATACACAAAAAATTGGTCATCGGATGAGCAAAGAATTTATACGAGGCAAAGCCTATACTCGTGGTCAAAAAAATAAAACACTCCATCAAACAGAATATATCAGAAAAAAATGTGTTTGGTAGAGAATCAGAATCAGGGAGAACCATGTCTGATCAGCTTGTGGAACTAGGAGTACTTAAAAACTGCAAACATGCACACAGGTATCACATCATGGGTGTGATGAATTAAAACTAATTAGTCATGTAGTGACTGAGATTGGGGTAAAGTAGGTTCCATATTGGCGTGGGAACTGGAGATTTGTCAGGCCCTGGCAGAAATATTTAGAACAGATCTACTCAGAGAAGACCAGCAAAAAGAGTTGTTTTAGTGAACAAAGAATGTGTCATATACACATTATACATATATTTATAAATATTTTATACATATTTTATATTTTAATCTGGTTTTTCAAAAACCACATACTATGCCACATAATCTCAGCTTCCAGTCAGTGGGATCTTCATTCTGATATGCACTATGATATCACACTTGCTGTAAAAAACCTGAAACTCGTTGCTGCTGGATTTGATTAGTTTAAACATACAGGGGTTATTGTGGTTTTAGACCACAATAATTTATTAGTATGGTGTAGGGTCTCCTCTTGCGGCCAATACAGCATCAATTTGTCTTGGGAATGACACATGCACAGTGGTCAGAGGGATTTTAAGCCATTCTTCATGCAGAATAGTGGCCAGGTCACTATGTGATGCTGGTGGAGAAAAACGTTTCCTGACTTGCTCCTCCAAAACACCCCAAAGTGG
>JAOUQV010320841.1:0-12249 GCA_028565295.1 Aspidoras spilotus
TTTTTATACATAGTATATATAAAAGCTTATTCCAGCAGGCATTAGGTGCTGCCAGGCAAGAGGCAGAGTGTAAGACCAAAGAGGAGATATATGGATGTGGTCAATATTGACATGCAGGTAGCTGGTGTGAGAGCAGAAGATGCAGAGGACATAGTGATGTAGAAAAGATTGACTCGCTGTGGCGACCCTGGATAACTGAAGAGGGCAGAAGAAGAAGATTAAAGGCCAAGTGCCACATCTGTCAAATGCCATGGCCCTAAGAGCATTATTCTTAGGTGCATTTAAAACTTTTGAAGTAATCTACATACAGGCAGCTAATCGTTTTTTTGTACTTGGGGTAGTTTTATTAGTTGTTTGTTCCTGAGTATTAAATGCATCCTGTGTTGTTCTGGTAAGTCTTTGCAGAAAGTACTGCTTCAGGGTTTGAGTCCTGCTCATGACTTGACGGTTACTGTGGCCTTTCTTCATATGAGCCTCTCATCAAAAATAAATTTTGTATAAATTCTAGACATCCCAGGATATTTCCATCTGGCACCAACAACCATTCCATAGCATGACATTTTGTTGGGGAGGGTGGTAAAATATGGCCACTGTCAAACTTAGAAAATGTTATAGAATTTTAAATAAGTTCATAGCTGAATGTGTGGGTGACACAGTCATTCCATGCACACTCAATGGATTTGTATCTCCTGGCAGGTAGCATAACATTACGCATAATTTGACACAATTTATTGTTTCATCACATTCTGCTTTCATATAAGGTGTTAATATGTTCAATGCACAGCAGAAGGCATTTACTAGCTATGGGTAAAGGAAGTACCTTGAGTAACTGTATGGACAGATAGTTGAAGCCCTGAGGTGTGGTGCCACTGTTTACAGGGTTCTGGCTGTTCCCGTATCAAAATTTTAAGGTTGTACCAAGAGTAAAGGAACCATATAAAGGTCACACAGCACGATATCATTTGTGGCTCATCTGAGAGATGAGTGTCAAACTGGTGAGGTGAACTGGGCATGGGTTGATCTACGAGGATGTTTGTCACCATGTCTATTCCCCAACATCTGCAAATTTAAATGTAGCCAATATGTATTTAACTTTTCTTATTTTTATGTCAGGCTCTTCAGACCTTTACTATTATGCCTTTCTTTATTTATTCATTGTTTTCAGCAACATGTCTGTCATTGTTTCCATAAAACACTGCATATATTAATCATTTTAATGATTATAATTAATTAATTAATCTATTAAAGCAGTTTCATTTGAGTTTCATTTGATTTCATTATAAGTAGCTGCAGTAGATTATTAATATTCTATTTGGTAGCAAAATCATGGTAGCATACCATCTTTTGTATAAATAGCGAATTATCTCTTGTGCCTGCTTGGTTGATCAGGAATTATTCTTTAGATTTATTAATAGGGCAGGTTTCTGACTTGAACCTGCTTCCTCGTGCCATATTGCTTGATTGGTGAGATGTGCTGTGTTACTTCTGTGCAAGGGGTACATCTCTTGACAGAACAGATATTCTTGATTTATCCAGCTTTACACGAGCTTGCTGTAAAAAATATCAGATGTTAAGTCAGGATTAAATGAACTAAATAACAAAAGTGATGAGGGATAAGCATGTATAATGGATGACTGTTCCATCTAGGAATGTTACAGACACCTGAGTTCATTTCCAGATTGTACTGTGACTAGTCCTCTTTTGTCTTTCAGTATTTTGTGAGGTTTGTGAATTTGAAAATTCACATAACAAATACATTTTGACAGATTTTTTTTCAAACTGTTACTGAGGTTATATTCTCTGTAATTTTACCAGTGATCCATTATGAAATGTATTTACCTGAAAACTCTGATTTTAAAATACAACACATTGTGTATGTTTAACATTTGATCTCTATATTATGCATTATTTATTTTTATTTGAGAAGGGTTGTGAGTTAAAAAAATAACATTAAAAATAGACATGTAATATGACTTTTTGATGTATTTCTTTTTTAAATGTTTACATTTTTTAACACAGATTCCATATCAAGCAATAGCCAAGATAGTATTATTTAATATTATTTAAGTCCTCATAAAGCAGTGCTTTGCTTTGATCAGAACATTTTTAACCGAGTTTGCTGGAACAATAGGGAGGCAGGATGCATGTGTGTCTTTATTTGGGATAATCCAGGAATTGGCAACATTACAGGCAGTGAGAATCAAACCTCCACAACCAAAAGCAATCATAGAATAATCCCTATCATTAAACAAAAATACAGGGTTTCACAGGGTTAAAGACCAGAAACAAACCACAGGAATTCACACTTCTAGTTGGACTAAGGAAATAGGGAAAATGTTTATAGATGAGCTACATATTGGCAAGATTTTTACAGAGATGTACAGTACAACAAATAATATACTAACTAATATGCTATACTAGTTTCTTAGTGAGTTGTAGCTTGGTATGTTCTCCAGTGATTTGCTTGTTATGCGTTTGATGAGTTAACTCCATGCAATTTTACATTTTGCTGGCCATCGTTGATTAGCCTCATGTGTCTTTTTCTCTCTCTTGATTAGTTGCTATGTAGTATTACATATACCTGTATATACGTGTATTACTGACTATTCATATTGTGGTTCCAGAGCAATTAAAAGCAATGTTGTTTCTCATGCTACCATAAGCTGGCTTCCTTGATATAGATATCATTAGAGTCTGGTATTATATAATTCCTTAGGGTTGTTTTGGTAGCAGTTTTGACAGTTTCACTGGTATGTTATTCGAATAATTTTGAAAAGTGGAGCTGCACAAACAAACTTTTTTGTGGCACTGCTGGTGACATTCAAATGGAAAGAGTTTTCTTGTAGGATTGCATAGATTCCTGTATTAGTTTTGATGAAGTAGATTTACTGTACGATTTATGTATATCATCTAATTGATATTAGGTTAAGCCTTGAGTAGGAACTCATTGTGTACAAGCTGCAAGAAATCAATACTTGTCTTTTATGATTACATTAGTTCTTTGTGGGAGCTAAATTAATTACTAAATATGTCCTTGTTTCTAGATAAAAATCAGTATTTAATTCAATTCAGTTTTATTTATATAGTGCTTTTACAATGGAACATTGTCACAAAGCAGCTTTACAGAAATAAAATACAGTATATACATGAGATTGAAATAAGGTTAATTTTTCCCAGTGGGCAAGCAGGGTGGTGACAGTGGCAACCAAGGGAAAACAAGGAAAAAGCAATCCTCATTTTGGTTATATCTGATTAACAATCTAAACAGAACTTGTGAAGGAGTGTGTAGAATTTACCACCAAGTACATTAGCACTTTTTCAGTGGTAGCATGTGTACCTCAGCAGAAAGAGAGAAATATTAGAGAGAAAGTATATAAAGAGAGAAATGATAAGGCCGTCCAAACATCTCAGTGTAACAATAGTGGGTTATGGGCACTGCACCTTCACCAAGAGAAAGTAATGCTATAAGCCGAATGCTTGACTGAACAAATATGTGTTAAGTTTAGACTTAATTATTAAGACTGAGTCCCAAACATTATTTGGAAGACTGTTCCATAATTTAGGGATTTGTAAGTGAACATGCTGCTGTAACTTTCATTAATTTAGGAACAGGCAAGCTGCATGCAAATTTTGAACACAGTAGGTGTGGTGGATCATGAAATTTCAGTAGTTTAGTTAGATCTTGTGGAGCAAGACCCTTTAAACCTTTTATGTGAATAGTAGAATTTTGTAGTCAATACAGTATTTAATTAAAAGCCAATGAAGTGTACTTAAGATAGGAGTTATATATTATTATATCTTTTAGTTCTAGTAAGAACTCCGGCTGTAGCATTCTGTAGTAAATAAAGCTTTTATAAACACCTGCCAGAAAATACTACAGACTACAAGGCAAAATAATCCAATCTGGAAGTAATAAAGGCATGAATTAGTGTCAGTGTATTTCTTAGCTTAGTTATATTTGTGAAAAAAGGCTGTCCTGGTAATGTGGTCTACATTCTGTCTCTGTACTGTGATGAGGTCTAAAACCAGACTTATAGAGTTCATTGATGTTGTTCTTCTGTAGATTTGAACATATCTGCTGTGCTACAACCTTTTCTAGTACCTTACTAATAAAAAGGTGGTTTGAGATTTAATGGCTATAATTAGAAATATGACTTTGGTTCAGGTCAGGTTTTTGAATTAAAGGTTCAATCAGTGCTATTTTATAGGATTTAGGCACATTACATGTGCTAAGTAAAAAGTTGATTATTTTTAGTAACGGCTCAATTGTTCTGGGTGAAATCTTTTTTAAAATGATGTAGGTAAGGGATCTAGTACACAGTTTGAAGACTTTAGAGATTAAGATTAAGTGCGATTAATTCTGTATCATTAAAAAAAATGTAATTTTTTATTATTAATTATTATTAGTTGTAGTTTTAAGTTAATAGGATACAGTTATATATATATATATATATATATATATATATATATATAGTTTACAGCACTACATAGGAACCTAGGATTATTTTTACTTGTTAAATTTGAAAAAAATATTTCTATAGTTTAGATGACTTTCCTTCAAGCAGTCTAAAACACTACTAGTTTGACGCCACTTACATTCTAAGTTTAGATTATTTTGTTTTAGGGTGCATTTATTATCATTATACTACGTAGATCAAGTTTTGTTTCTCTCTAATTATTATTATTTTTAAATGTATTTGAAATGTAATTAAGAAATGGTCTCAGATAGCTTCACACTTTGGGATTCTAACTATATTTTTGATATCTAATCCAAATGTTAATAGAATACCTATGTGTGACCACCTTTATGAGTTGGTCCTGTAATATTCTGATGAACTCCTACAGAATCTAAAATCCTGTCTGAAAAGGGTCAAGTGTATTATAGAAGTGGATATTAAAAACCCCAAGAATTATTATATTATTAAGGGAAATGATTAGAATGGAGACAAAGTCTTTAAATCCACCAAAAAAATTTAAAGAATTGTCCTGGTGGTCTGTAAATATTTACCAAAATTGACTAAATAGGTTTATTTTGTCCTATGCATGTTGTATTAAGGTAAAGAGCTTTTGTGTAACATTTATATTTTCCTCATAATTTATCCCACAGCTTCCACTCTAAGAGTTATCCTATGGTGGAGGGTGTCTTAGCCTCAATTAAAGCTAGGAACTCATTGGGTTTTAAAAAAGTGATCTATTTGCCACTATGCTTACACACAACGGAACTTGTCCTCCGCACGTAACCCATCCGTGCAGTGAAATGCACAGTTATATACACACTGTGGTGAAATGAGCAGATGTAAGAAATCTAATATTTAATAGACCTAGACTCATATTGAATGTGCTTGTTATGTGTATAAGGTTACCGAGGCAAACTTTATTTGTAGGTTTGTTTTTACTATTAGATTTTTGCTTTTCTCTGGAGACAGACAAACTGTTAGTTTGCTGATAATCTGGATGTCTACTTTCCTAATTTGTGCAGTGAGAAGGAATAAGTCAGTCCTATCATGGCCTTGAAGTTCCCCAAGGCAATTGTACAATTGTAGGGATGGTTTTGGTGTCTGTTTTTTGTGGTATCCAAGAGTGTGCAGTATTGCTTCTTCAGGACCTCGCTGCTTCAGTTGGAGATGTCATTTGTCCCCATGTGTAGAACGCCTGAAGAGGAATTGCTGCCTGCTTTGAGTCTTGTCTTCTCCCCAAAAGCTCCTTCTGCTCAGCAAGGAAACATTGGATCTAATGGGCTGGATGCTTGAGCTCCGTATTGAGCTGACAGAATTTTTGTTCTTCCGCAGTCGCCATGTTTTATAAAGATAAGAGAGAGAAATAAGAAAGCGAAAAACAGATAGTATTCGTGGTGAATTTAGGCTTTAGCTAAGTAATTAAAAAACTAAAATCTTAAAAAACTCCAGTGAACCACGCAAACATCCGAACGCTTAACCTGTGAGCCAGATTTAGTAACCTCTGCAACACGCCTGCTATTTTTCCTTCGTCTGTTGTTTAATTGGTCACTGAGTAAAACTTCAATTTAAATAGAAACTCACAGACACAACTTTGCAGAGATAACTGAGTGGAACTTGTATTGATGTGTTTATAATCTTGTTTATGTCCTTGATGGCTTTGATAAGTGGCTTATAGTATTTTCAGATCATTAGACCTCTGTGGGATTTTGTCATTTATAAATTACTAAGGAAAAGCTGTAGTAGAAAAAGCAACCATAAAGGAATATTCTGTGAATGGTTAAACTAATTTTTTTATATTCTCAGCCAGATGCTCTCAGTTGGCGATCACTTTAGACCCAAGACTGTACATGATTATCAACATTGTTTTCTTAGACACAACTTATACACACATGAAGTTCTTTAATTAAAATTACTAAAAATGTAAAATACTTTACCATTATAGCAGGTGCATATCCTCAAGTTTAATACAGTTCTTACAATTATATTAAAAAAAAACTTTTTGCATATTATAAACAGCTGGAAACATACAGTCACATACAAATTCACACACTAAGGGTCACCCTTCTAGACACCAATTAACATAACATACATGTCTTCGGAATGCTGTTTTTTTTTTGGAGCACCTGGAAAAAACCCACGCAGACACAGGGAGAACTTGCACACAGAAATTTACAAAGTTGACTCACCTAGGGATCAAACTCGGGTAGCTTGTGCTGTGAGGCGACAGCACTACCAACCATGCCACCTTAGCAAGAGAACTATACAGTTGTACTGAAATCAAACAAGCAATTTTGCCATTATTACCAGTTATGGATAAACATCTAAGTAATTTGTCACAGAGCTCAGACTGATAAAAACATTGGTCTGGTTTGTAGCAACATTAAGACAATAAAATCTTTACTTAATTTGAGAAACAAACAGATACAAAGAGCAGGCAAAGACTTACCCCAAATGACAGGTCTAATTGTATTGTTGATGTATTGACGAAGGCAGGGCATGAGTGAGGAAAACGATTTCTAAAAATGATCGTCGGAAACGAGAATGGTGGTCAAAAACATAATTAAAACCCTTTAGAAAAGCACCATAGCAATCCTGATAGCTAGGTACATTAAATATGCATATATTTGTTATCCCGTATTGTCCCCTTCGGGCATGGGTTTATAATTGTTTTTTCTTTTTTTTACTTTTCAGTATAACAAAATTGCTCGCATCCCACACAGCGCTTTCTTTGCCATGACTGACAGGAGACCTTGACCAACCTTACTACCACCTATGAACTTGCATGAGAACACGAACGACAGTTGGTCAGCAGAAAACATGTACAGTGTTTTTCATAAATTTAGAATATCATGAAAAGGTTGATTTATTTCCATAATTTCATTCAAAAAGTAAAACTTGTATATTATACGCATAAATTATACACAGACTGATATATTTCAAGTGTTTATTTCTTTTACTTTTGACTGACAAACTGACAACTAATAAACAATCCAAATTTGGTACCTCAGAAAATTAGAGGTTTGTGAAAAGGTTTAATATTGAAGACATCTTGTGCCACACTCAAAACTCAAAACACCTGCAACGGCCATTAAATAATCCTGCAATCTAATTCGGTTGTCTCTACACTTATAGGGAAGACTGCTGACAGTTGTCCAAAAGATGACCACTGGCACCTTGCACAAGCATGGCTGGACACAAAAGAGCACTGCTAAAGAGGCTGGCAGTTTACAGAGCCCTGTGTCAATGAACATTAATACAGAGGAGAATGGAAGGAAAAGATCTAGTAGGAAAAAGTATACAATAAATAGGGATAATCGCACCCTGGAGAAAATTGTGAAACAAAGCCCATTTAAAAATGTGGGGGAGATTCACAAATACTGGACTGGCGCTGGAGAACCACCATGCACAGACATATGCAAGACATGGGTTCCAGCTGTCGCCTATCTTGTGTCAAGCCACTCTTGAACAAAAGACAGCTTCAGAATCATCTAAAGACAAAAGGACTGGACTGCTGCTGAGAGATCCAAAGTTAAGTTCTTAGATGAAAGTGAATTTTGTATTTCCTTTAAAATTAAGGTTCCAGAGACTGGAGGAAGAGAGGAGAGGCACAGAACCTATGTCACTTGAGGCCTAGTTTGAAGTTTACACAGTCAGTGATGGTTTGGGGAGCCATGTCATCTTCTGGTGTTGGTCCAATGTGTGTTCAGTGTGAGGTCCAAGGACATTTTAGTACACCTCATGTTTCCTGCTGCTGACCAACAGGACTTGGCACCTGCACACAGTGCCAAAGCTACAAGTACCTGGTTTAAAGACCATGGTATCCCTGTTCTTAATTGGCCAGCAAACTCACCTGACCTTAACACTATAAAAATCTGTGGGGTATTGTAAAGAGAAAGACCTTACCAGTGCCACAGACTGACTCCATGCCACGCCATATTGCTGCAGTAATTCGGGCAAAAGGAGACCCTACCAATTATTGAGTGCTGTATATGTTGATACTTTTCATGTTTATATTTTCCAGTTGGCAAGGATTTCTAAAAATCCTTTTTTGGTCTAAAGTAATATTCAAATTTCCTGATATACTGAATTTATGTTTTTTATTAGTTGTTAGTAATAATCATCAAATTGACGGAAATAAATACTTGAAATATATCAATCTGTGTGTGTAGTATACAAGTTTCATATTTTGATTGGAATTACTGAAATATATCATTTTTCATGATATTCTAATTTTATGACCAGCACCTGTAGTTTTGGCTGTCATCTGACCAAGACAAGGCACTTATTGATTGAATATTCCTTTGGATCCATAGTTACAAATAAGTTAAAGACTGAAAAACATTGAAGTGTGATCCTGTCTGAAGGAGAAAACGGAAAGAGTGAGAGAGAGAGAGAGAGAGAGAGAAAAAAAGATGAAAAGATTAATGTATACAAGGTCAAGATGTTGACTGACTTCTAAGAGATCAATATTTTAAAGCTATCCAAAGGAATGTCTGGGTCATGGCGACACATGACATTTTCAAATATAAAGCATTCAAAGTTACCTTATCTTAATACAACATTACCTGTCAAGTTCAATATTTATATTGTAAGTGCTGATTACAAGCAATTACAATGTTTTAATTCATTTTATGTACCTGGGAAATGTTAGTGATTTTTCATGAAAGCTGAAATAGCTGCCTCTCTAGATAGCTACGAGGAAACGAGGATATCCAATATTGAAAATGTGTAAGGAAAGAAATCAATCTCTCCTACATTATCCTAACAAAATGAAATTAGTTTTAAAATCAGTATGTAAACATTTCATATGGCTTGAGACAAGGCCAATAATTGTCTGAGTGAACAGCCGGGTAACCATAGTAACCAGTGACCTCTGCTTGGTAGACAGATGTGCTAGTTCTCTTGTGAATGCAATGGTCAAAGAAATAGTTTTCTGAAGAATATCCTGATAAAAGCCCTGGCAATGATGCTTTAAATAATACTCACCACATGTTTTTGTATAGTTCTGTGTTTCTTGTTTGATTTTTAGTATGTTATAAAGCTGACAACAAATTCCTAATTACACTGCATGGTTAGATTTCTCTGTCTTTATAAACTCTAAACTAAACTATCCCGTCTTTGCTGTTATGAAACCTTTTGTTAGGTCATTCCCCTAATCTGTATGTGTGCATTGTCAGTTTGTTGTTTTTTTGATTGATCAATGTCAAGTTACTAGTTACTGCTATAATATTATGGCAACATAATGTTGATTTGATTATAGTAGTTTGGCACAAACTAGTTATAATTTTATATGCTGGTGTTTTAAACCATTTTAAATACTCCAATTTATCATATGAACTTTTCCTGCTTTTAAGATAATGTTTTTTAAAGGCGATACAACTTTTAGTAATTTACCATTATATAGTGACTGTTTTTTCAAGTTGTCAATGGTATTTAATTTCATTTTTAGCTCAAACTTTTATTAAAATTATGCAACGATATAATAAAAAAAATTAATAATCCAGTTTTGAATAAAATGCTACAACACTGAAAATATACACCTCAGTCATTAGGCATACCGAACACATTTCTGAAATATTAATAATAATCACAACAATGCCAAAAAAGAATAAAGCCAATATTATGTAATAGTGATAATAATAAAAATACTAATAATATAAGATAATAGAAATAGCTATTACAATTTATTGCATATTGCATAAAATAGGAAGCGAGGCTTTTCCACAAGACCTCAGGCAATAGATGCCTAATCTCTTCTGCATTTCAATTACAAATTTGCCCTGGCTATGGCACTGCCTTCATGTACATTTAGATGTTTTATAGTAGGGATAAAGCAGTGCTTGTGAACATAAGCACTGGAGCTCTTTAACATATGCCACCATGGAAGCACACACTGGCTCGTTTTGACATTCACATAAAAGTATGGTTCATTGCAGTGGATATGCAATATTGCAAACATGCCTAGATATTAGGGCAGTTGAACTTTGGCAGTGTTGGGTCTGTATCTCTATCCTTAACTGCAAAATAAGTTTAATCCTGAGACATGGAGGATGTTATCTTATTAATTATTTTGTTAATTGTTTTTTTTTTTATCTTTATGCCGACTGCCCTTCCTTACTCAACTTTGACCCTTTCAGGCTAAGAAATAGAGATTTAAGCTTTGAATGTCCTAATGTTCAACTATATAACTATGTAAATATATATTTAGCCTTAGAATCAACCATAATACTGTATATTCACAGTGAACAAAATACTGGGCCCATGATATTATAGAAATTAAAGATAACACTTTCAGTTTTTGCTGATTTCTTTTCTTACTAATAAATAAACCATAAATGAATACAATTGCAAACAATCAAGCAACCTGCCAAAACTTGTAGTGTAAACTTAAAGTGAATGATTGCAAGATTCCTACTGATCCTACAGTGCATCAAATACTTAGTGGTACAGACATCGTAGCAATAAAGAAGGATTAGCTAATGGGAAATATGTAAATAACTTACTGAGTAATAAATAATGGAAAATGTATATGTTGCACTTGGGCTTTTAGTTTGCGGAAGATCAAGAATTGGCACAGTTATGGTCTTGGGAATTAAAGTTCATACAGAGCGCTAGGGTTGTGGAATTACGGGTGGATTTATCACTAGTCTGGGCACCTGGCACATGTAGATTATTTGCTTTTGCTGTTTTTATGCTAAGTTTGCCTTTTCTTAGTACCAAGATCAACTGGATACTTCTTTGTTATTATAGGCACACATGCCAAAACCTTGCCCAAATATGACACACTGGAATTTATTATACAGTATGAATCTTATTGTCATACTGAAGTTACTTTTTTCTTCTAATCTTGTAATGTGAACATTTGTGCACCTTGGAATTTCAGTTTCTGCTTGTGACTATGTCACCTAGACAGGTAATAGAATATTGCTATCTTCTTTTATCTTTTAATAGTCATACTCATTTTAGCCATTTATACTTCCTTTCTTGCCATCTTTGAGTTATTTAAGTGTGACTGTCACCTCTCAATTTCTCTGCATCTTTTTTTTAACAATTTTACATTTTCCAGCATCTTGTGACATTCAGGATTGAACTGAGGTAATGTGAATAAATGGGCAGGAGTTATAATTTCCCTTATTTCCACTCATGTGAGCCTCCTTTCGTTTTTTTTAGTGTTTATGCATTATAACATATCACTATGTACTGTACATGATGAATTATATAGCATTGTTTCTAACACAAACTGAAAACTAAACATTCAAGCATTAATTTGTTATCAGCAATAACAAAAAAAAGTGAAAGTGATACATTTTGCCACCATGTTCGCACACAGCGGAATTGGTTCTCTGAATTTAACCCATCCATGCAGTGAAACACACATATACACACACACTGGTGAAATGAGCACACGTGCCCGGAGCAGCTATCACAGCGCCCGGGGAGCAACTGGGGGTTAGGTGGCTTGCCCAAGGGCACTTCAGCCATGACTTGTTGCTACTTGGAATCGAACCTGGGACCTTCCGGTCGCAAGGCTGGTTCTTTAACCACAAGCCTACTACTGCCCCAAAAAGAGCTTGTTGTAGTGATGGTCATGTGTAACATCTGTTTAATGTTGTTTGCTATGAATCTATAAATGGTAGAATTTAAAGTAGTCTTTATGTATGTAAGGATATGGTTTTCTAACAGAACTTCCCATGTGATGTACTGTAGCATATTATGGGTGGTAACTTCTGTGTTATCCCTGGGTCTTAGATAGAATCACAGACAAGCCCTCCAAATCCTGACCACCTAGTAT
>JAOUQV010320849.1:1848-12249 GCA_028565295.1 Aspidoras spilotus
TGTCAACCATGCACCACCCAGCTTGATTTAGGTGTTTCAATGTGTCATTGCTATTGTAATGACAGGGAAAAAATGCCGTGTGTTACTTGAAAAGCACAAAAGATACATACAAATTTTCTTAATTATCCTAGTTGTTTTGTGCACAACATGCAATAAACAACCAGTGTGTCACTTGCCATACCCATTAAGAGCCAGGCGCAGCCTGACGTTGGCAGATTGTTATTTCAATGGCGCATCTACCTGGACGTGTCCAACACTTTAAACAAACAATTAACTGCCAGGCAGCAATCAACATCTGACTGTGGATGTCTGAACTAAATTTTCTTCAGTCTGCAGCACGCCTGTCCTCTCTCTTCCAGGATACTCCTGAAATTTACCTGAACACGCATCATTTAGTGACCACCATGCATATTGGAGTATATATGGAGATATATTTTCAAGCATCGTTGCTGTTTAAACGACACAGACGGAAGGCATAAAAATAGACTGATGGCGAGGTGTAATGAGCATTGAAAGTGAAAGTAATACATTTTGCCACTGTGTGCAAACTGCATTTAACCCATAAGTGCAGTGAAACACATACATAGTGACGAGCCATGAGGAAGGTGTAAGATCTTCGGATATGTTGTAGTTCACCATCATTCATTTTGTTTCTGAGAGAATCATCAGTCAGTTATAAAACAATGTATGATTGTAGAGATTTTAGATCTGTCACCATCTACAGTTCAGGATGAGCATGACCAGATTCAGGGGAAATTTCAGTGTGTAAAGATCAAGAACAAAAACCGCTGATGAATGCTTGTGACCATCGAGTTCTCAAGTGGGCATTGTTTACGAAACCGTCATGTTAGTGTGATGGATAGTCACATGACCTCAGGAGAACTTGTGGATAATGTAGATGCTGAGAGAAGCAGGAGAGAAGATTTATTTATTGTATACAGAATGAACCCGGTGCATTCTCTGGACCTGAAGTCATTTTGAGCTGGGCCAAAACACAGTGGTCCAACTACTCCACATTTCAGTTGTAGATCTTCCAGACTGGTTACTGATTAAACTTTCAAAATACGAATCTGTGTTGTCATGAGGCATAATGCCATCAGTGTGACCACAGCATGGGTGGTGTGTACAGGTGTAACACTGATGCATGGGATTATTCTGGAAAGGCCTTTTTCCAAATGAACTCGGTGTTTATTTCAATCTCAGACCTCATTCTACACCAGTTACACCAGCGTGACTTCATACATATAGTATGTGTATCTAACCATCCAGCCGACAGTCCAGATCCGTTTACAGTTGATGTACGGAGAATCATAAAGAAAAGTATCAGATAAAACTCTGAACATGGAATGTTAAACACCGTCTGTAGTCTAAATTATTAACGTTCCAGTTAATCAGTGTGTGACTTTACAAATGCGCTTCTGGAGGAATGGTCAAAAATTCCCGAAAACACACTCCTAAACCTTGTGAACCGCCTTCCCAAAAGAGTCGAAGCTGTTCTAGCTGCAAAGGGTGGACCAACATCATATTGAATCCTATGGATTAGTTTATATGTGAGTCAAGGCAGGTGAGCGAATACTTTTGGTGTATTTGTGTTAACAAACAGTTGAATGAATGAATAATTGAATTTATTGTCAATCTGCCCTATGTACAAGAAAAGTTGAACAGGTGTACCTAATATAAAGGGTAAACCTTAAGGTTAAATAAGTATCCTAAATTTTCTTGGAAGTGGGATTTATATGTTTTAGCCAGTAGTAAAATCAATTTAAATAGTTTATAAGTCTTACCTCTGTAGTACTTTACTTCAAATCAGAACCGGTGTGTGTTTTATACAGATGCTAAAACATAACAGTAACGTTAGCTGAATTAGCAATGTGGCTATGCTCGGATTAATGATTTACATAACCAGATTCAGAGGTCAGCTTGAACCAGTTAATTCATGCGGTTCTACAGAATGTATTGTGCATTTCATATTCTGTGTCACGCCTGACCTGTAATTAGATTTTCTGAGCTTAATTCCCTCATAAAGTAGAAAAAGACTTCAATCAAGTGATGGAACATGAAGCATGGGCTAGTCTAACTCTCAAATCCACGGCTAGATTGCTGTGGATTGTAGAACTTAGATATGAGACAACCCTCATTATTAGCAGCTCTGGTTCTAGATCTGCAACATTTATTTTGTATTAAATACTCTGATTTAATAGCCTCTTAATTATTAGCCCCCCTACCTATTATAAATGCACAGTAAAATCTTATCTGGGGATTAGGTCTTCTTTGTTGTCGTCTTTGGGGTTTAATAGCAGTGGGAAAATTGAGCCAGGTATCGATAATGTGAATGTAATTAGATTGTGTTTAGGTTTAGTTCAAATTATCACTCTGAATGCTCTGCCTCTGTGATCAACCGCACGTGCCCTTTGACTGGCCCACAGTGTGACCTTCGACTGGACGTTTTTTAAAGATTCTTCTGTTATACAGGTCGACACGTTATATGTGAGACAATCATAGCATAGACACCGAGAGCACTTTTTCAATTATCAAATGCCACATGCCAGGTGTTCCTAATCCACTGATAATTCTGTCATCATTAAGTCTGTAATTAAAGTGACGAGTCTCTTCTTCAGGTTTTCGTAAAGATCGCAGCGGTGGCGTCCTAAAGAACAACAGAAGACACGGTGGACTGAAGGAGCTGAAGCGAGCAAGTTCTGATATCCGAGAAGCAACTCAGCAGATTGGCCGCAGCTGCTCCGGAGTGTGTATGGCCCCGGAGCAGGTGTTACTGCTACTGCTGAGGGCGGAGCCACCGACCCTGTGTTCGCGCCAAGAGCACAGCCGACCCTACAGTGAGCTAACTATGATGAGTCTGCTGACCAACATGGCCGACAGGGAGCTTGTTCACATGATCGCCTGGGCCAAGAAAGTCCCAGGTGAGAGACAAAGCCCATTAGCTGTGAGTAAAATGAATGAGGGCAGAGCTAAAGTTTGATTTCATCAAGATCAACCAATCAATAACCTCATCATGTCATCATAAACCATTTTTTTCATTTTGATTTATTAATTAGCCTTTAATAAGGCAGTATAGTCTAATACAGGGCCATTCACTCGAAAAAGGCCCTGAATATTCTGTTGAAACTCTTGTTACAATGAAGAATTAATCCATACATCCTAGTTTTACGGTCACGGGTAAGCCGGTGCCCACCTGGCAACTTTGGGCGTAAGGGGAGGAACAACACTAGACAGGGCGCCAATCTAATATACGGCATTCACACACACATTCACACACTAACGAGCAAGTCAGTGAACAGTTTATCTCTCCATCACGCCTGCATGGCTTCATAGTAAAAATGTGTGGGTACTAGACTGACCTGACTACAGTCCAGACTTGTCTCATATTGAAAATAGTTGCATTATGAATGGCAAAATATGACAACAGAGACCCCGGGATGTTGAGTAACTGAAGTACAAGAATGGGAAATGATTCCAGCTACAAAGCTTCAACAATTAATGTCCTCAGTTTACAAACTATTATTGAGTGTTGTTTAAGGGAAAGGTGATGATGTAACACAGTGATAAACATGACCCTGTTCAACTTCGGAATTGGGGTGGTGCATCTGTCCGATACTTTACCACTTTTCTAGACCTTGGTGATAATGTCTGTATGAGATGAATAGACGTGAAAACCTGTTAGAATCTACATTGATTTATTTGCTGGGAATTAAAACTCTCCAGACCTAGAGACAGATTATGTATGAGGCGGTGCGTCTGTAATTGGTTTTTAGCTTATCACACATATGGTAGCGTTTACTGTGATGATGCAGAGTTTCAGGAGGGAAAGGGCATCTGGCCAGATCATAACACAAGTAACTAGCTGTGGTGACTCCTGGTGGCAGATGAAAAAAAAAGTATTAATTAATTGCTTATAAGCATCCGTTCCTGGATTTTGAACCTGCAGCACATTTCAAAAAAGTCAGCACACTGAATGATGTTTTGGTCCAAAGGCAGTATCCAGTATAAATATATTGGCAGAGGATCTCCAGGTTTTTTTTTTTTTTTTTTTTTTTTTTTAGAAATGTATTGAAATGTGAGTATCACTATTGCATAACAGGAAGAGTACGATCCCCAATGTGACGACTTGGGAATTTCTGTCCGTTTTCGTGCAGGTTTTCTCCCGCATTACAAAGACACGCATGATAGGTTCATTGGCGTCTCAAGAAAATGTGTGCGTGTGCCCTACCATGGATTGATGCCCTGTCTATGGTTGTTCCTTACTTTTCTTAGTTGCCAGGTGGGAACTGGCTGGAACGTGAGCCCTTTTGCATTAAGTGGAAGAAAATGCATAAATGAATGAATGAATGTTCATAAACAGTGTTCATCAAAAAAGATTGGAGGTGTTTGAGGAATTTCACTTTATAAAGGAAAGGTGCAAGCTTAAAGAGAACACCAGTAATCTCTGATACCTCAGGCGGCATTCATCCGATACGAGCACATAGACAAACATTTATAAAGCTTTACAGTACAAAGCTTTTTTTACATGAAATAGATACTGTGTGCTTCGTGGAAAAGACTAAACTAGGCCATTCAGACTGTTATCAGTAAAAGGGTCTGTGTCCTTGGTAAAATTTTGTGATACAGCATTATTAGGGGTTATTAGACAATGTAAAATCGCATGCTGGTACTGGACTGGCCTGCCCGTAGTCCTGATATGCAGGATAAATGGGACGGTATGACACCTGAAAGTCTCCTGAGTGTAAGAAACAGCAGTGTACTGGGTGTACTCTCCCGGTAATGCAAGAATTAAATTTACTAGCAATATTTTATGTAAGTATTTATGTTTTTGTTTTAATTTTGCATACTCCCGACTGTCCCGACTTTTTACTGGCCATCTTTTCAACTCTGTTACCCAAAGTGTACAGAGAGCTTCTTTAAAGCCAGATGGATCATGGAGTTAAGGAAGTATCCTTGGCGACAGCCTTGTGATTTTGTGTAACCGTGGCAACGCTGTTGACGAGGCAGGTGCTCAAGCATTAGATTACGAGGTCAAACATGACAAATCGCATGCAAACGAGTGTAATTTCTGTCATCAGTGTTCCTGCTTATTTATTGTGACCTCTAAAACCTAATCTCTCTCTCTCTCTGTCTATATCTATCTCTCACTTTCTTTCTCTCTTTCTCCAACTTTATCTCCCTCTTTCTCTCTCTCACCCTTTGTCATTCTCTCTCCCACTCTCGCTCGCTCTCTGCCTCGCCCTCTATCTTCCTCTCACTTTCTCACTCTCTCTCACCCTCTGCCTCACCCTCTCTCTCTCTCTCTGTGTCTTTCTCCCAGAAAAAGTGCTTCACTACACTATAACATGAGTCCATAAGGTTTTCATTGCAGGCTTTATTTTATAGTTTTACATCCCAGAAATAAGATCCACCCCATACAGAATAGGAACAAATAAGGAAGTGGGGTGATGGTTGAGCGCTTTGTTCAATGTTTATTTATTTTTTTATTTTGTTATGATTGACAGATGTTCTTTAAATGTGTTCTCTTTCTTCTTAAAGGTTTTCAGGAACTCGCTCTGCATGATCAGGTGCATCTATTGGAAAGCGCCTGGCTGGAGATATTAATGATTGGTCTCATTTGGAGGTCGATACATTCACCTGGAAAACTCATCTTCGCACAGGATCTCATCCTCGACAGGTAACGACCCGCTCTATTCTATTAAGGGCACTAAATTTTTTTTTTGAATAATCCTGCATTTAAAGTCGTAATGGTGTAGTTTTGATGGGTGGGTGAATGAATGAATAACACTGGGTATGACTGTATGGATAAATAAATGGATGGACATATGTATGTTCTATAAACATGCATGAATGGATGGATAGATGTCTTGATAACATGGGTCTATATACCCTGGTGGTGTGTATGGACAAATAAATTGATGGATATGAGTATGTTATCTACTGATGAATGATGGATTATTGCCTGCATATATGAATTACCCTGGGCATGTGCCAGTGGATGACTGGATGGGTCGATAACACTGGACGCTGGAGTATGTACACTATATAGCCAAAAGTATTTGCTCTCATATCCTAATTATGGGAATCGGGTGTCCCAATCGCTTTCATGGCCACAGGTGTATAAAATCAAGAACCTAGGCATGCAGACATTTGTAAAAGAATGGGTTGCTCTCAGAAGCTCATTAAATTCCTGTATGGAACTGTGATAGGATGCCACCTGTGCAACAAATCCAGTTGTAAAATTTTCCTTAGTCCTAAATATTCTACAGTCAACTGTCAGCTGTATGATAAGAAAATGGAAGTGTTTGGGAATGACAGCAACTCACCCACAAAGTGGTAGGCCACGTAAACTGACCTAGCAGGGGTCAGCGGGTGCTGATATGCATGGTGCAAAGAGGTCGGCAACTTTTTGCAGAGTCGATCATTACAGACCTCCAAACTTCATGTGGCTTTCAGATTAGCTCAAGAACAGTGCGCAGAGAGCTTCATGGAATGGGTTTCCATGGTCGAGCAGCTAAATATTAGTCAAGGCAGGTGAGCAAATACTTTTGGCAATATAGTGTATGCATGGACGTTCCAAAAGAGTTGAGACAGGGTCGTGTTTACAACTGGTCTGGACTGCAGTCAGGCCAGTCTAGTGCTCGCACTTTTTTACTATGATGCCACACTGTTGTAAAACGTACAAAATGTGGCCTGACTTTGTCTTACTGAAATAATCATAGAAGTCTCTGAAAAAGACGTTGCTTGGATGGCAGCACATGTTGTTCCAAAACCTGTATGTACCTTTCAGCATTAATGGTGCCGTGGGCACTAACACACCACCAACCCATCAGAGAGATGCTAGATTTTGAACTTTGTGCTGATAATAATAAGATATATAAAAAAATATCTATATTATTGAAGAATTTAAAATGTGGACTTCTCAGACCACCGGAAACCTTTCGACTTGGCGTCACTCCATCTCAGATGAGCTCGGGCACAGAGAAGCCGGTGGTGTTTCTGGATGTTGTTGATGTATGACTTTCTCTTTACATGGTAGAGTTTTGAACTTGAACTTGTAGATGGATGATGAACTGTGTTCACTGACGGTGGTTTTCTGTAGTGTTCCTGAGCCCATGTGGTAATATCTGTTACACAATGATGTCGGTTTTTAATGCAGTGCCGTCTGAGCGGTCGAAGGTCACAGACAGGTGTTGGTTTTCTGCCCTACCACTTATTTGCCCCAGCTTTTCAGAATCTTTTGTTTTTCAGAATGTTTACGTTCATGCGCAACAGTTTCTGCAACTTTTCGTTTCTTTCCATGTTCACGGCAAGCACAAAGAGTGCTCTTGTTTATTTGTTTATGCCCCGTAATGCCCCCCGTATTGTCAATTGTGGAGTGTCGATTAGTGAGGATTAGTGTCAGGTAACGATGATTAAGGTTTCATTATTTTTTCACATTATATACAGTATATCTATTATAAAATAAAATACAAAAATTAGAATTAGTCCTTTTAGTTGCTGTCTTTCTTGCGTATCTCAAAAGTAATCAAAAAAAATCCCATCATTACAATAAAAAAAGGAAATGACTTCCGTACATTTGGAATTTTTTCATTTTCGCCTCTGCCTCTCGACCCGGCACTCATCTGTCTGCTGCTCGGGGACTCTTTTAATGTCACTGTGCTCTGCTGGCTTAGTCTATTTTCCTACTTTGTGTCAATGATGTAGATGCCCCGCTGTGTGATGAGCATCTTGGAGGAAAAAAATGCATTCTATAAAATAGGATTGAATTATTATTAATAAAAAATAATGATCCGGCTGCAAGGAATATTAAGGATATTAGCAAGAGAACGCCAGGGTACCCTTAAAAAGGTCAGGTCACAGTTATATGCAATTAAACAGGAAGTACAGGAGAGGGTCAGCGTACCGTCATCACTACTTAAAAAGGGCGGAGGGGAGAATCTGATAAAATACAAACTGGTGACCGAGTGATTTGAGTAGAGATTCAGGTGGTACTGATGGTAAAAAAGGACACAGTGAGATGGGGGGGGCTGTTTAGTGGTTTCAGAGTGTAAGAGTGAAAAGGGAGATAACATGTAATATGTGGTAAAGGTACAGCCTGTGCTTTCTGGCTGGGAGTAAACAAATTACTCAGCAGTGCCCGGGCCACATGCTTTTTTTCCCCCCACAAGAGAAAGACTATATTCGAGAGAGAGAGAGAGAGAGACAGAACCTTACAGCCATTTATATAAATATGCGTGTTCTTATATACACTGATCTTGCATATACTTGTCATTTGTTATTCAGCCACAAATTACAATCGATTGATGTTGTAAGAGGAATCTGAGGGGCATGCAGTTACAGGAAATCAATCAATCTGGGTATGGTGCATTTCTATATCACCATGCAATTATATAACCAAACCCTTATCCTTTAACCAGACCCCTAACTCTTACCATTAAGCCTGTCTCTTTAGCTTATCCTTAACCATGTACTCTTACTCTTTAGTTTAAACATAACCCTTTAGCATAACATCATTTATCCTAACACTTACCTTTAAGCCTAAATCTTAACCTTTAGACTAAAACTAACCTTTTACATTAACCCTAAAAAATGTAGCCTAACTTTAACACTGTATCTGTACCCAAACTTTACCCATACCCTTTTGTCTAACTATAACCATCACACCAGAACTTTATCCTAACAATTATAATTTGCTAACAGTTACCCATTAGCGCTAATCCTTACCGTTTAGCCTAACCATAACCCTGTACCCAGTTACTTACCCTTTAGCCGAAATCATATTCCTAATAACCCCCCCTCTCCCGGGGTCTACAGAGCATACAATGAATACAGTAAAAAAATGTATATCTTTATTGATCATCCCAACCCACCGCATTGCAGTTCAGCAACATACGTGTGTGATGATGTGTGATGTAATGATGTAGAAAATGTTGAGTAATCAAAACCAGCTCATTATAATAAATAAACCTGTGAGATTTAATCAACACCTTCTGACCAATCAGAACACAGTGCTAGGAGTTAATTGGGATTTGGAATGTTTTCTGTTGTATCTGATTCCTCTATAAGACCCTCACAGGAGTGTAGTTAAATAAAGAGGGGTTGTTTTGGAGTGTATTTAACACCCGTATCTCATCCTGTAGGAGTGAAGGGGAGTGTGTGGAGGGCATGGCTGAGATATTCGACATGCTCTTGGCCACCGTGGCTCGGTTCCGTTCGCTCAAACTCAAATCGGAGGAGTTCGTCTGTCTCAAAGCCATTATACTGCTTAACTCTGGTCAGTACTAGACAGTCACACATCCTTAAAAAAAATGTCTGCACACACTCACAATCACACACATTCACACACTAACAGGCAATTTAGAGACACCAAATAATTTATCATGCATGTCTTTGGAATGCGGGAGGAAGTTGGAGTACCTGGAGAAAACCCGTGCGAACACGGGGAGAGCATGCAAACTTCACAGTGGGGCTTTAATCCAGGATCTTCTTGCTGTGAGGCCACAGCACTATCCACTGCGCCACCGTGCCATGCAGGGAGATTTGTTTTCTACAAAAAACACAAAAGACAGTGACAAAAAAATACACACAAAACAAACAGTGTAGATCTTGGGTGGGGAACTTGGCATGTGAGGGACAAGGATCACAGAGCTGCTGGTGCTGATTCGCCAAAGCAGTGAATGTCCTTGGAAACCAGCAGCAGTGAAAGACACAAAACACGCTAAATGATAAAAGCTTAAGGAACAAAACACACAGCTGCACACACAAGCCCAATGAACATGCACCGAAATCCATTTCAGAGTCTGATTTAAATTCAGACTAATTACAAGCGTAAATGGTCTTTAGGCGCACGCCATTCACAGCAGACGCCACTGAGACTGCAAAAAAGTAAGAAAAAATAAAAATAAAAAAGTCTTTTTTCAAGCTAGTTAGTCTTATTTTTCTCTAAAGCATGTTTTGCTGAACATAACTAACCCTTTCTAGTCAAGCTAAATTTGCTTACCACATTGGCAGACTTTTTCTGCCTAATATAAGACAATTTGATTGAATTTAAGAATAGTTGGTTTGTTTTTAGAAGGGCTGTTTTTGCAGTGCACCGCTGTGCTCACACACACACACAGTAGCACATACAGTAGCACATACAGGGGTTAGACAATGAAACTGAAACACCTGTCATTTTAGTGTGGGAGGTGTCATGGCTAAATTGGACAATTTGACAAGCCAATCTTCATTAATTGCACATTGCACCAGTAAGAGCAGAGTGTGAAGGTTAAATTAGCAGAGCACAGTTTTGCTCGAAATATTGCAATGCACACATTATTGTGGGTGACATACCAGAGTTCAATAGAGGACAAATTGTTGGTGCACGTCTTGCTGGCGCATCTGTGACCAAGACAGCAA